>WBMY01010740.1:237028-380782 GCA_013397315.1 Donacobius atricapilla | reverse complement strand
AATTCTTCTTTTTTTATTTGCTGGATTAAAAATCAGGGAAGTGCGTTTCCAAATTTAAGCAAGGGTGTCTGATTTTTACTGAATAGACATTTAAGTTAGAAACTATAATATTTAAAGATTTCTGAAATAAATGTTAAAGTAGAAATTAATGCAGTAATCCTATTGAGATGTCTTAGAACCTCGTCACCAATAAAGAATAAGAAGTCCTTTATTATGAAGCTGTGCATCTTTAAAAGATGAAACCCCGTGCTTTAAATCCACAGCCCTTATGTAGTCATATAAAAGGCTACATTTAAAAAAACTCACATAATGCAGTGTCAGGCGGGCTGCATTAGTAGAGCTAGAAGCCACAAACAGACTGTGTCTCTTGTAGAAAATTACCAAAAGAATCAAGAGGGACTTATCTGTCTCAAAAGACTAAATGAAAGACTATTTTATTAAGTACTACTAACTTGAGAGTTCTGATGTTTTATCTCTTTGCATTGTTTTCATGGACAAGTAGATTGTTGCTAAGAAAGAGAGGGGTTGTTTTTAAAAGAGTTTCGTAGTTAGTTTTTGTTTGTTTACCTTTACTGTATGTTAATAAATCTAATTGTTTCTATTTTTAAATTGAACCTGTTTTACTTTTCTTTTAATCCTATTCCACTAAAATAAAAATTAAGCAAATGTAATAACCACTACACTACTGAAAATTAGTTGTGGGCCTTTCAATACTATTTGGAATACCTGATAATGCACATTAAAGTGTGTTCGTTTTGTCTTAGTGAATTGAATATGATGTGCTTCATACTTAATTTTCAGTGTCTGTTGAGGTGACTGGGTAAAAATGGAGGGGCATGAATGATGAACCTGAACTCAAAGTAAAAAGCTATCTGGTTTAATAACATTCCAGTGTCAATTACTGGCAAAAACCATGCTGTGACTTTGCCTGAGAGAAGGTTCACAAAGGGTAAAAGTGCCTTTTGGTCCTTGCTTAAGCAGTTAATTGCCCAGGAAAAAGTCTGCAGTGCGAGTGCCTGGTGTAGTGACTGAAGCTTTTTCCTGAGCTGTACCGCTAAATCCTGTTCTGAGTTTGTCTCCTTAGTCTTTTATTGAAACTCTCTGTTTCCCTATAATTATCCATGTCTCACTTTCCCGTAAAAATCCCTACAAACCCTTCTGGGCTCCATAGTGTTACCTCGGCAGGAGGTGCTGCACAGCTCTCTGCTGGTTGCCTGTGTCTGTCAGGTTGAAGCTCCTGCTGAAGCCCCTTGCCAGCAGAGACCCTTCCCATCTGTCTAGACAGTGATTTTCATGAAAATCACTCTGTTGCTTGGACCACTTAGTATTGACCACTGTAAAAAATAATTAGAAGGACAGGCCATGTGATCACTTCCAGTGTGTGCATTTGAATGTGTACATTTAATGGACTGTACACAAGTGCAGGACAAAAGCAAGTCGGAAGAGTTGTCTTGTGGCCATGCTAAACCCAAACTGATGGTTCTGTCCAAAACATCTGCCAAAATTTATTGAGTAACTGACATAATGTCACAGGGACAACAGCTCAGAGTGGCAGCTGTGGGTTGTTTTCAATATTGCTTGGTATATTTACAATGATGCAGGGATTATATGTTGTCGGTATCAATGAATAAAAGTGCAGCCTTATTTACCACAGAGATTGGTCCAGGGATTTGTTGATTTCCATGGTGGCAGCAATTATTTGATTTATGTGATTATTTTTCTCTATTCATTGGACCAACAAATGATCAAAATCTTCCTGCCTCATGCAGTTGCTGCTGGGACAATTCGAAGATGACCCTTTCATCGCATTTGTACTGTATGCTCCTAATGTCACAATCATTAATCTTGTTCCTCAGGACAGCAATCTGTAAAATTGTTGTAAATACTTAGCTGTGTGAGGTTTAATTAATGCCAGAAGCCTTCAATAAACCACAGCTGCAATTTGTGATGTGATGATTTAATGATTCTTGCACTCTGTCTAATGTGTGTTCTGTTAAATCTCTGTATCAAGTGACTGGCACTGATGTGAATCACATCCCACCAATGTCCCTGTGTGCACAGAGGCAAAGGAAACCTAAAACCAGCTGAAATATTTGTCAGGCAGTGCACGTAAATATCTCCTCTTAGAGGCCTGAAGGATGTTGGCATTTCACATTGTAGGTGTGGGGAAGAAAAGCATAACAAAGTTAACGAATGCCTTTGATAATTTCAAAAGTAAATAGAAGAGTTTCCCCAAGTAAAACTTTCTATTAAATGTTTTGCAGAATCACCTGTTAGTAATGTTACAGGATTTTCATAATGGTGTTACATTATACTGTATTTGTTTAAGCAGAGAATTTTTCCTTTGATGAATAGTGATAGTCACCAAAAAAACCCATGAAAGAAATTATAAAAAAATAACTCCAGCCCTTCCAAAACAAATGTTTTGGACAGACTGAAATTCTGTTTGTGTACCCATGCAGAACCTGGCAGCATTTAAGGTCATGTATACCATAGAAGTGATAAATGTGGTTGTTCTGAAAAGGGATGAAGGAAGGAAAAAGCCCGAAGTTATAAATGGTGCTTCCTTTCTTAACTAAATTTAGTAGGTTTGTGCTCATTTACATATTAGCTTTGTGTCTGTGTGTCAGCACAACTCCACCAGCAGAATCGTGAGCGTACCACCTAGAGGTGATGTTGTGGCAGTATATTTCAGTGAAAGCAGAAGGGCAGGAATAATCTATCTAATCCATTTTTCCTACTCCAGGAACTTAGTTGCTGCTGTAAGGCTTAATATCCCAGTATCACCATTTCTGAGTTATCAAACTGGGGTAATAATGTCTCCTCATTTTGGCTGTTGGGTGTTTTATATTTTGGGACAGGATTTTATTTGTCTAGGTGGTCTTAGAAGTCAGTGTAGCAGTGATAACCCAAGGATATATGGGTTGAAAGAGATACTCTTTTCTATTAGATGAGCTACTGTAAGACTTAATAATATCTTCTTGGACATTTGGATGCAACCACAACGCAAATTAAAACTAGCAACAATGCTTATTAAAGGTTCAAGACTATTTGTAGAAATAATTTCTACATAAACTCCTGTGCTTGATTTGTCTGCCTTTTGAAGGGTTATGACTGCACAGCTGCTTGTTTTTCCTTTCCTTCCAATAACTTTCTCAGGTCTTGGTTTTTGTTTTTGTTGCTGGGGTGTTAAGATTGACATCACTTATTATGGCTATATTATTCACAGAGTGTGACCATATAAATTTTTTATTGCATTGCATTATTCAAAGCATGCATGGCCATGTCTGGGCCATATGTGAGTATGTGATTTGTGATTTGAAATTTTTTTTTTTTCGATGTTAGCACTAGAAAAAGTTCCTCTGTTTTTAGTGGCATGTTTACACAGGCATATATCTAAAAGTAGCCATGGGAGCCATAATCAGTAAGGAAATGACAACTTGCTATTCAGATTTACTGAAGGACTGAGTGATAAACAATATACAGGTATTGCTTTAAAATATAAATCATAAATTCTAGTAGCAATTTAGCATACCGTTGATGCAACAGGTAAACCAGTAAATAATTAATCAAAATACATTTGCTATCAAGAAATTCTCGTGATCCAAGAAATGCAATAGAGTATTTTTTTCACATAGAATAAACAGATACCTCCCAGTGTTTAGTGCTATATTTTAAGGCATCTTCCCAGGATGCTTTTGAAAAATAACTTGAAACTTGTGTATGTTTGCAAAATTCTTGTTCTGAAATTCTGAGATAGTCTCGCATACCTGTAAACATCTATTTTTAATTTTACAGCACATACATGAGTGGTAATGGTGATTTTTACAGTACAGCACCGTCCAGTCAAATAAATGAGTCAGAAAATACTATTTTTAAGACTGTTTTCCTGTCTGACATTTGTCAGCTCAGTGGACTAGGAGATTCACTTTTTGTGGTTTTTCTCTTTCTGATTTGACAGACTGGGCTCTCAAAGTTCAGAATCCTCATTTCTTGGTAAGGTCATACAGCATTCAGCAAAAGAGAGGAGTTTTTATATTGCAGAACTTGGGGATGAAAGTTAAGACAATACTTGGGATTATATTAGGATTTCCAAACTTAAAACAGTAATAACCTTCTCTGGTTAGGATCTAGTAAACCTTTGCTGTTCTGTAACATTAGCTGGCATGTCTGCATGTAACTTTGTCAGAGATTTTAAACCTTGCTAAATATTCTTGATCTTCAAAGACCTATTATGAAGTGACTGCGTTTTAAGAAACGATCTTTTTCATTAGACATGTTCAGATTTGGCAGTAAGTAATTATTGAAGTATTGCAAACTGCTGGGTGACAGTCTTGTGCTAGCCTTTCTTGATTCATACCTGGGTATCATGTTCTGGTAGAAATCAAAGCAGAAGGTGTGCTGTCTTTCATTCCAGGTGCCATATTTACCATATGCATAGAAATTGACCATGTGTTTTACAAAAGTCTCATAATGTGAAAACTGAAAAGCTATTTTGGTTTAAGAGTCCCATGCGAAAGCAATGAATTGTTCTCTGAAATTCCATGTAGTTTGATGTTTGTTGTTTACACTGATTTGACAGAACTGTAACCCCCAGTGAAACCTGTCTTTGTGTATACTTGGATGCATTCCCACCAAATTTTCTCATGTTTTTCTCCTGATCAATGGGATAGTCCCACTGGTGATGGTCACACCTGCTTGTCGCTGTGGTTCCAGAGTAATGACTCTAAATTTGTTGTAGCTGTTTAGCACCTCAGTTCTTAGTACATTGTAGATAGCTGAACCAAGCTGTAGCTGTTTTTTCGTGCTGTGCTCGAGAGACAGCTGGCTTTTTGCTGGGCTTCACAAAGTGTTTCAAGTATGATGTGACTCAGCTGTACCGCAGCTGATCACTGGAGCTATGTGGTATATGATATGTTTTCTTCCCAAACTGAGACTCAAACCAATAGGGACTCAATTTCTATGGAAATAGCTGTCATAAAGTCAATTTTGTAGCTCATTGTTTTAGGTAGAATAGATGGTGGAAGGCAGGTTTTTTCCTACTTCTTATCCCATTGCTCTCTGCCTAACTGCTGCTGTTGATTAAGTTTAATCCCAAAGCACACCAGAATTAAAAGACTTTGCATTTTTATAAGTCTTCTGAAGAACAGCTTTTTCGCCCCAGTTCGGTGGTGAACATAAGTTGTAATTCACAGTGGGCTTTATGTCTGAAGCAAGGCAAACAATCACATGTGAGTTGTAAATACGACTGCAGTGTTGGTGACAGTTGGAGGCTGTTCTGAATGTATGCTGAGACAGAGCATCACATTTGTCTTCATAAGGTTTTAGAATAATCGGTCAAGACTATAGGAGACAGAGGTAAGAAGTTAACTTAGGAGATTTTATATTTTTTAATCTAAGAAGCAATGAAGGTGAAACAGTCATTAAGGAAAAGAATCTTTAATATGCTTTCAAGTAGATAAAATACATTCTGGTGACAGTTAAGCCACAGCTGTACTGGACACTAGGGTTTTGATTCCTCCAAAACACCTGGGGCAATAAGTTTTGCTCCTTGATTTAATATGCCCATTCAAAGTATTTTGCAAGCATTTTATTTTTGGAATTTGCAATTAAACAAAGCACCACAAGTGGTCACCATGGTGTCACTGGTAGGGGATAAGAAAACAGTCACAAAAAATAACTTTGACCTGTTCACAATCAAAGCTTTGAAAATTGTTTTAATACCCATCTGTTTGGAGAAGGAATGTTTTAGAAAACCAGTGTCATGTTTCAAGCTCTATCGAGCTTTACTGACTGCCTAAATCTAACTGACTCTACTTTTTTTCCTACTACCTGTCTTTCAGTAGTGAAGACTAAGTCATTTTCTCTCTTTTTTTATCTTACATTTCACTTTTCTATTTTATGTGTAATATTTTTACTTGCATCATTTATCAGCTGATATCTTTTGGTGACTTACTACAAACACAGAAATAAAATAGTAAGTATTCAAACAATGACACTCTTGTACCAGAGCTAGTTTGAGATATAAACTATGTGTGAACTTCTTCCCACGTGAAGAAATAGACAGGAACATCATCCTTATTGGTCACGGTCTGATGTTTTTCACTATGGTTATTGAGATATCACAGTCAGTAATCTCAGTAACTGAAGCAACTGCAATGCTTGAGAAAGTGTTCTTCCATGTAGTTTTTTTCTCTCTTTCCCCTCAAAACACACACTGTGATACACACAAGTACTTCAGAGAGAGGGGTGCAGTTTATGTTCCTGCCAATGTTGCTGTTAAAACAGCCATCAGCTCTTCCTGCCTTTTCGCTAATTGGGATGAACCCAGGGAATAGAAGTTTTCCATGCTCTTATCTGTGTCACCTGCAAATGTACTTTTGTGCTGTCTATTTTAATAAGAGGCAATAACAGCACACAGAATGGTAAGAAAAGATGCTTATTAATGCTCTCACTTTAAAAAAAGTCGCCTAGAAGTACTTTGGCTGGTCCTTAAAATTTTTTTAAAATAAATTATTTGGTCCCTTATGGTCTTAAGAGAAGCAAAGGTACCTATTTTGTTTACCCTGTAAAGAAAAAGGATAAGGAAGGATCTATTTGCAGTCTTTTTACTATGTAATATCCTAGAGAAGGGGGAGTTGACTCCCCTCAGGTACACAGAGAAAGAGCAGAAAGCAGGACTGTGTCACATATGGAAAAAGTCAGTAACTATTGGATTTCACTGGAAAGCCTCTGAAAGAAGATAATTTTTGTCTTTTAGAATGTCAAGAAGGTCTCAAGGAAGTTTCAGGACTTGAAAAAACTTGATAAGTTGTTTTAAAATGTTACCCTATAATTGTAATTATCCCTAGGAGTAATGCTGTAGAGGTTGTAGAAGGCTGCTGTGGGAATAGATGTCCAGGTAACTTACTTCTTTGTTGTGAATTAATTTTTAAATGTGCTACCTGGCTTGTAAGGATCTTCCATTTCCTATTTTCCTATTATTGAGAAAAAGGAAAGGCGTTATAGTTCAAAATGCTCTTTCCCAGTACCTGGGCATCTGGAAATTTTAATTTTTTTCCCATTTTATTAGTTAGCTCACTAAAAGTAAATAAAAATGATTACCATGTTAATGTGGAGTCAGAACTGGGGTATGTTAAAAATGAATCTCACTGCATATGCATAATTAAATGAGCAGCTCTGGGAAAGGTAAGTATTTTGTTATTCCAACCTTTCTAGCTTTCCCAGTTTTGTTACCTTAATGAATATTTGGATTTATTCTGGGTGTCGCCCTGGTTTTTTCAGCCTTCTCTTCTGTTTCACAGTTTCATGTTTTGGGTTCTTTCTCACGCTCTGGTCTGTAAACAAAGCCAATGTTACTGTATAGTTTCAAGGTAGTTTACATTTTTTGTCGTAGAGGTATGGACAGCTGATGCACAGTTGTCTTGACCAATGGGATGGGGAGAGGTGTCAACCTTCTCCCCCAATCCCTGGCCTTTGTAGATATACTGTATGTGGAGTCAAACTTTCAAATAAAGTAGGAGTTTTTAGTTCATGCCTTCTAATCAAAGTGTGAGTGTGTGTTGGTGTGTGTGTGACGAACGGCATCATTCTGGTTTTTTTTTTCTCCCTGCTTTTCCAAAAATTTTTCAAAACATATATTTGTGAATCTATACAAAAAGAACAAAAATGTTAAATTTGATCAGATACACAGTTTAATGATGGTATTGCTCCAATCACTACGTTATTTGAACACCCAGTATCTGTTTGTAACTAGCAAATTCATGGAGCTTCTGAGCAGTAAAATGTGGTTAAATAAGATAGTAAATATATAATAATGTCTGTTTTTCGGACATGTAAAAGTGTTCTGCACAGTGAACTAGTAAATTCAAACCTCAAGAGGACAAAGCATTTCTGTCAGAACTAGGATTTCCTTTTCTGTGAATTTGGTTTTAACTTAGTTGTTACATCAGCAAATTTGGGCTCAAGTGTTAGGTAGAAGTGAAGAGATCATTCTGAATTCTGTTCGCCCCCAGCCCTTATTTGAAGAGTTGAAATACTAGAGATGAGTATCACTGAGGGGTTGGCTTCTTTCTGCTTTTTACTCAATTAAGTGATGTGCATACCTTGCCTTGAATCAAATAATATGAGAGCTTGAGAGTCAATTAAGTTGAAATCCAATTTAAACAAATTCTGGTTTATTACAATACGTACCAGTAGCGTTCAATTGTATTTTGTGGATCTTGAGGAATTTGAGTGCAAGGTTAAGTATTTTTTATAGATACAACTGAAAAATTAAACTGAATTAATAAGCAGGAAAACATAAATCAATGCCGTAAAGAACTTTGCATTCTCCTTCCCCTCCTGTGTGCCTTTTCCTGCCTTACCCCGCATATTAACAGTTATTTTATCGAATACTTTCTCCTGAAAACTAAAATAGTATGGTCAAGGGCTTGACTCAGCAAGCTGAGTTCAAATGATGTATCAGAATCTGGGGTTTTTTGTGTCAAAGCAGCCAGATATCTTTGCTCAAGCCTGTTCAGAGATTCCATGCCACATCTCCAAAAATTATTGAGGTACAGAGATACAAGGATAGGACAAGAACAAACCAATGCAATACCCAAGAAATGCTTAGGATTTGCTAACATATTTTTGTTGGGTGGGGGGAAGGGGGGAAGCAGAAGTCATCTCAGGCTCGTGATCTGCAAGTTTGCATAAACCTTAATGTTTCTTTAACAAAGTAAATTATTTCTTTGCTGTTGGAGTGGTGCTGGTGTTTGCTGCAATCCTTGCAGCTGCTTGGTGCTTTGTGTCTGTATCTGCTGTGCTCTGTGTCTGCCTCAGTGACATGCTTCTTGCAGGCCCCTGTCTCACAGAGTTAGACTGGCTGAGTCTACTCTCTGTTTAAGAGAAAGATAAATTTATAAAAGCATATAATAGGAAGGAAATCAACCTCCCAGTGTGAATAGTGCCATAATAAATCTATTTCTTACCAGCTGTCCATGCATGAGTTTTGAATTTATCTGGATGTTTGGAGCTGCAAAGCCCAGTGTGGAAAAACATGACTCACCTATGCAATGTTATTTTGTTTTACAGGAAAAGGCTCAGTGCTTTCAGAAGGCTCTTGCTTCCCAGGCAGATAAATCCACGCAGACAGAACTCGTAGGCCATGATGTAAGTAGCTGTATGAAACAGTATTTTTAATCATCTTTGTGGGTGTTCAGACTTCTGTCAGCTGGTTTGCCTCTGCTGTTGTTGTGTCCATGCATGGATTTGATGATTCTAAAGTACCTTCAGAAACATGAGAAGATAATTATAACTACCTGCCAGCACACCAATTCCCTGTTAATTTTAGGCTTTATGAAGAGCTGAGAATTTGCATAAATGA
Organism: Donacobius atricapilla; assembly: GCA_013397315.1. NCBI lineage: Eukaryota > Metazoa > Chordata > Aves > Passeriformes > Mimidae > Donacobius > Donacobius atricapilla. Next base: position 371,415 of record WBMY01010740.1, on the reverse strand, counting down.
ATGTGGATGGGTATGTATTAGTGTTTTGTAATTTTCTTTTTCAGTATTTATTTGCACACTTACTGACAGCTAATGAGGTTATTATGTTTAGAATTGTCATATGCTGTCCAAACAAAATTTGAAATTTGAAAGATAATGGATTAAGTACAGTCTTGCCGAGTGATGCTAAAATTCTGTTCCCTAAAGAGCATCTGTCAGAATTTCTCCTAGCGCGTGTATTGATAGTATGTATCATCATGCAAGAACACAGTCAAGGAGGAGTCATTCACTGTAGAAATATTGTTTCCCCAGTTCTTCTAACTGGAAGTATTCTTTCTGTGGGACTTTGCTTGAGTGTGTGTAAGAGATTCTTGTGCTTTCATGAGCCTCTTCAATAATCTTTGTAGAACATTTAGCACAGTTCCATTCTGTGACTTGTGCAAAGTCTAACAATTCTTAAAAACTGTTCTGCAGAGTAGTGCTATGGTTTTGCATTGATATACATCAACTTGCTGTTTCAAATTTATGGAAAAAAACTCTGCAATTAAAGCAGACTTTGAAACCTTCCTTTTAGTTTTGTGTCAGTGGAGCATTAAAGTTTTGGCTTTTGAGGATAGAAACACCAAAATTTCACGTTTTAGTATCAAAAGTTTTATCTGCACTAGCTTACTTTTTCACATTACCAAACATAAACCCTTATGTTCTACTGCGTCTGTGAAGTCGTGTGGTGGAATTTACTGAGACTCTGAGATGTGTATATATTACTGCTGAAAAATCCATAATATTCAAAAATATTTTAAAAGATTTGTGTATGCTGCAATACTATATCCACTTCTTCTGTGACCAGATATCCTTCACAATACTTTCTTATACATTAGATATTAAATAAAATTCTTCTACTGAAAATGACAAGAGTAAATACGTAAAGTTTGGGAGATTTTTTGTGTTGTTTCATTTGTTTCTGGTTTACATTGTTTGCTTGGGGTTTTTTTAAGCAGATGTGACTTATGCATTTGGTTGTTTTCGCCCAAATCAAATATGTGATACTTATGCTGCAGGAATTCATGCTGTTAGCAGATTATGTATTTTTTCCCTTTTTCCACTGTGTGTTCCCTCAGAGTTTCGCGGGAAATAAAAAATAACATTAGAACCTCCTCCCCCAGACAGGTGCAGTTTTCTGGCTGAGATTTGACTATTAAACATCATAATAACAACAATAAGTTAAATAAATCTTTTCTATAGCAGCATTCTCTTCAATTAGTGGAACATATTTTTCAGACTTCCCTGGCAAAATGCCCACCTTGTCATGGTTGAAATAATATATTCTCTCATACATACAGGCTGTTGCAATGCAAGAACAAAAGGAAATGTTGAATGTTTTCTATGGAACAACACTTCACCTGTATTTATGTGGTACTGAGTTCTTGTGAAAATTCCATTGCAAGGGATTGCTTGCAGAGAAATTTGAATGAATTTACAGAAATAACACAAGCCCACTATGATCACAGTGAGGGGAACTCAGTGAGGAGGAATGTGCAAATAAATAGTGGTAACACTTTCTGTAATATTGTTTAAACTTTTTGCTCTTTTATTCATTAGATTGTGCAGCTTTTCTGTGAAGGATAGCTATTAATCATAGCTATTATTCAGCTGTGTTTCTATTGAATCCAAGTGGCAATTACATTTACATTCTTTGCTTTTGCATGAGATTTTAAAGAGCAAGCTGTAACTGTGACAGGTAGTATCTGTACATCATTTTATTCAGGATGTCAGTAAGTGTGTACAACTACAAGTATATTGTGCTAATATGAAATTGAATTAAATAGAAAAATACAAAACCGATCAGAGAATACAAGATGAATTTTTCACCCCATTAGTCACACATTCTGAGAATAGTATACGTTATATACTTCAGATCTGGCTTGAGAGGTAAACAGGAAATTTAACTTAATTTCATCATTACAGATTTGATGCTTTAATTTAAAAAAAACAAACAACAACAAAAGCCCTCACATTTTTATTTTTCTTAATTCAAATTTAGAAGCTAATAATAGTTGGATAAAAGTGCTACCAGGAATTTACATAGCATTATTTCATAAATGTAGTACAAATATTGATACAGTGTAATAATTCAGAAGTGCTTAAAACAGTGCCTCTATGAGTGGTTTGGTTTGTATCCTCATACATTCTTTTGTTCCACTGTGTAATCTTAATTTACCTGTTTTGCAGTTGAAAAATCTGAGATACACTAGTCCCCAAAATAAAGCACTGCTTGGGTTTTTTTTTTTTTACTTCTAGACATCGTCAGTAGCTGAGACAGTTCTTTTCCCTTGTAGTTCATTTAGATGTGTCATTAAAAGTAAGTGGAAGTTTTGACTTGGTCTTAGATGAGGAATTAATCCTTTTTTCTGTAGGGTGTACAATAACGAAAAGCTGGAGGCAAGTCTGTATTTAGGAAGGAATGGGTGAAGAAGGAGGAAATGCAGTGTTTGGCAGGGAGGAAATGTTCTTGTTTTTGTGGTCTGCACTGAAAATGAATTAAACAGTATTGAATGAGTGAATGCTTTGGGTAGGTGTGTGGGCAGTTACCAGAATGGAAGTTGTTACAGGGTATTTTATGTTAGCATCTATAACATAACTACAGTCAGAATCTGACTGTCAGTAAAGTTTGAATGAGGCCACCTCCTGCAATAACTTTGAATTGTTGGATAATACTTCTGATAGAGCTCTGATTTTTTTTTTCCCATACAGCACACTGAGATTTTTCAGCAGAAATTACTTTACAGTACTGTTTTGGTAAGCAAGTAGAAGATAGTCTGTAGTAGTAAAGATAATGTTTCTCTGTCAACTGTTTGAACTGGAGAGCAAACTGCTTAATGTCTTTTCTGTATTGAGATGGTCTAATGCAAAACTTAACTATGGAATTAAAACATAACGTTTAAAATAATTTTTGATAAGGACGAAAGAGGGTCTTCCATAATGAGAAATGCTACAGTGTCCTTAAGTGATTAACATGACAACTTTGCTACTTGAGGAAATTGAAAGTAAAATATCAATGCAACTACTGTATGTATTCCAGGGAAGACATTGGAAGGGACTCAGGATTTTTATAAAGGCCAGTTGCTTTCTAGGCCAGCATGTCAAGGAATCTTCATCTTATGACAGACCTAAATTTATTCTGTTTTCCAATATGTGTACTGAGAGTCATTTAGAACATGTTGGGAGTCTTGCAGAAAGAGCAGCGTGCACAACAGATTGATGTCAAGGCTGCTAAATAAAAAATTATTAATGTGTCTTCAACAATCAATGGCAGTTTAGCCTCCTTCACCTTCCTGTGCTTGCAAAGTCTTCTTTTATTGAGAGATCAAGAAATAATTTCTTTCATGTCCATCACATTGCTAAAGTGGACCAGAAGAGGAATAGATGCAGTCAGCTAGCACTGGGACTGATTACAAGATCATGTTAAGGGGTACAAATCTAATAATGGCTGCTAGCCAAATAGTAGTCCAAAGTATCATGCAGGCATCACAAAAGCAGTCTGCGGCATGTGCCAATGCTGATTAGTTTTCATTAAAATGTGTCTCAAAACAGAATTAAACAATCACAGGACAATTCTTATTTTTGTCAGCCAGGGAAGTACAACTCAGCACCACTTTGTCAATCTTTATCAGTCTTTGGATTAAAAGTTTGTACTTAATCTTATTCTTCATAAAGTAGAAATTCCTAAGAACTGACATGATTTCTGCATTGTCTTTTCTGTGTTTGCCTTCTGCTTATGTTATAGGTTTCATCTGACAACTACTATCCTCTTTGTTCTTTGCCTTTCATACTAAGAGTAAAGCTGATGTAAACAAGTTTTGGACTGATCCTAAACTCATTCCCCATTTAATGAGCATCCTTTCCAGTGTAGTGGTCCTTATATTTTGCATGATGCTTCTGATGTTTCAGACAACAAACTTGTGTACTGTTGCTGTCAATCTGCTGCAGTTTGGTTTGTTCAGCTACAGACAAAAATTACCTTTCTTTCGTGATCACCAGCACTGTGTTTACAACAGTGCTATGGGCAGATAAGAAGGCACTGACTTTTATCACTTGTAGAATCATGCAATGTTAAAATCTGTACTGATACATATTTTAGGGTATTTGTTTTGTAGCTTGCTGTACCTTGCCGTGGACAGCATGCCTCCCTTAACCTCTCAAAACCTGGGCACTGCCTTCGACAGAGCTCTATGTTTGATTAGGAGGAAGTGGAAGACAGGGAGAGGGATGCTCTAACTGTTCGCCTCTGCCTCCCTGCTGTGCTCCTCTTCCTCCCTGGCAGCCAGCCAGCCAGCACGCATTATGGATACTGTAGAGGGACTGCGTTGCATTGTGTCCTCTCCTTCAGGAAAGCAGGGGAACAGAATACTGAAGTACTTGAACTTCTTGAACTTTCCAGTCTAATTTAAATATGTTCCTGCCCAAAGTGTTTGTGTAGTTTGTTACAGATTGAAGTGAGTTGTGTTTTGCCACCTAAACTGGAAAATACATCCTGTTTCTGCCTCTGCTCCTTCCGTTAGAGGCTGATGTCCATCTGCTGTTGTCTGTCCATCTGTATGTTGTTGGTTATTTAGTTTCTGAATTTGTTGTCTCGTGTATATAGGGAAATAATACAAACTTGTGCATAATGTACCTTTCCCTAATGCAAAATTACTTCTTTTAAAAAATACTTTTAGAAATCAAACCAGCCATTAACCATTTCAATAATTGCTTTGATTGTATGTCTGTGTACCTATTCATATCTGGATATCCAGATATGTTCTTGATACACTACATCCTTTCCTACAACTTTCTTTAGCATTCATTTTCTCTCCTTCTCATGTCCAATTTCCATTTTTTTGCTATACAGCTTCAAAATATAATTTCAAAAGCTATGCTTTTTAGGGTGTGTTATGTGTGCAAATTATCAAATTTTGATGATGTCAAACTAGGACACTTCTTTTGATTTAAATGCTTGCCTTCCACCAACCCTTATGAAACACATTGCTTCATCATCAAACCCCTACGTACTTTGTGTTTGAATTATATTTAACCACCAATGATCAGTAAATAGAAATGAATTGTTGCACCCCTTCATGACAGGGAAAACCAGTTCAAGTTACTAGTGCCAAATTTTCCAGAGGATACATGCTTGTGCTAAGGATTTGGTGGTGCTGTATGAAAAGTGATAACAGGTTTTCACATAATCTTCAGCAGTAAATGAGTTCTGAAACGGAAATTGAGGTGTGCCATATGAGAAAGACACTTTCATTCTGTGGCTGATTATCAGCAGGGTATTCTGCATTTAATTTTGCCCACTCTAGGAGTAAAGAGCAATGAAGTTTGCATGCTGCAGTGATGCCTGATTGGTATGAATGATCTTCACTTTGGATTTGTGTTATGCAAGTTGGCTTCTGGATGCTCGTATAGAGAAGCTCTGTGCTATTTAAATGTTTGTAGTAATACAATGATGGTATTATAACTGAGTTTCCTCGCAGACCTGAAATTGAAACAGTACTAGTACTAGTAGTACAGTACTAGTAGTCTCTGGATCTTCAAAAACACTGTTTTCCTTTAAAATAATCTTCAATAACAGTGCAATGTTTTTCCTTCCTTTTCCATTTTAAATCTTTCTACTTATTCTGCATTTTTCTATCATAGCCTTCTGTCTTTATATCTGCAGCTGCTGCTATTTTGCTTTAAAAGTGCAATAAAATACAAGGTACTTTGAAGTTTTTATCAAACTTACTATTTTTTTTGCTTAGATGCCTTGGGGAGAGGAACTGGGGAAGAAGCAAATAAAGCTGTTTAGATATTCCAAATTTTTAGTCACAGAAGATTTTTTTTGGTTCAGACAGAATTCTTCCCACTTTTTCTGCTTTACCTCCATCACTATCTCCTCCTTAGAGTTCTCCAGAAGTTAGCTTTTTCACTTAAATATATCCATCTAGACTTTTTGTCTTACTTCTTACTTTACTCTAATTTTTGTTCAGTACTTACGAGTATGACTTAGCAAAATTTATTTGCAGTCATGTATTTTCAGTATGGTCTAGTTGCGTTATTTATTGTAAAGATGCTACCAAGCAGTTCATGACTACTCAGTAGAAACTAAGTGAGCAGCTATCCCTAGAATTAATAGCATGTTCTTACTGTATCCTTTCTGACCTGTTACGTTAAGGATAGAAAGAAGTAGGACACTGACAAACAGGATATTTGAACAGGTTTATTTGATTGAAATAAAAAAGCTATCCACTAGATTGTACCTTGCTGACTCTGTTCATGCATTATGCTGAAAACTAGCAGTGTCTTATTTATAAGGGCAGAAAATAGCAACACTAAACCTTTTGTGTATTGTTCAAAAGAATGAAGAGGGAATTCAGCAAAATACACTCAACAACAATCAGAAATTCTATGAAATAGCAGCATTTTGCAATAGACCTTGAGTATATTTTCTTAAAAAGGAGAAAGATTTGATTTCACCTTGTTAAAAGATCCAGAAACAAAACTGAGAAGTGAGCCATGGGATAACCGTTGCATCATAAGCAATGTGTATGAGTTTTGTGACGTTACACTTAGGGTGACAACTTTCTTTTACAGAATGATCTGCTTACACAGTTTTATTGTAATGTGGAAATGTTATAATATTGTGTGCATGTTGCATGTAGATTTCATCTGTTAGCATGGTTCAGTCTGGTGACCTTTTTCCAGTAAGAATATGGCATCTGTTGTACATAAAGGTTTTCTGACTAAAATGGTGTCATGAGCAAGCTGACCAGTTATATTCCTGGTTTTCTCTGCGTTGTCACTTAATTCATTGTTGTGTTGATCATTAGCATGAATGGAGCTTTATTATTACATGCTGCCTGCATGACTGCATATAGCAGAAACAGTAATTTTTCATTTACTTTGCGTTGCCATCAAACCATGCATTACTAAGATTTCATTTAATTTCTTTCCTTTTTTCTTTTCTTTCTTTTTTGTTTGTTTGTTTGTTTTGTTTGTTTGTTTTTAAAGGCCCTGTGGAACTCCCCATGTTCTGAAGGCTTAGTTTACAAACCTATCAGCATCTCATTGGTTCCATCATTATTAAATTAAAAAGCAACATCTGGACACTCGGCACTTACGGATATAATTAAATACTGCTGTATATGAAATGAGCTGCAAGTTACCATTGCTGGCAAAATTCTACTACTTAAGATAACACTTGTATTATGAACAGTCAAGCATCGCATTTTTGGGCAGTATCTTCATTATTAAGTGTATCTATGAATAAATTATTATTAAGCTATGACAAAGTCATTATTTGAAATAAAAATTATTCTTACCATTTTGTGCACTTAGTCATCCATTGGTGACTCACTTCAAGTAAGAAAATAAGAAAATCCTTCAGTCATGCTTGTCTCTTAAGATTGAAAAAATATGTCTTCAGGATCTGGAAACCTGAGAAAACCATTATTTTTTAAAACTTACATTTTTCCTTTTCCAATTATAGTGCTATTGCACTGACTGTGAATATAGGGACAGGACCTTTCAATATGTGCTCATATAAATGTTCATAATGATGTACATAATTTTTATGTGGGACTCAAGAAATATTTCTGTAGGGCATTTGGTAAACTTTTAGAAGAATTTACCCAGCTTTTTCCCAGGAAATAGAAGAGCTGATCTTAAAAGCACACACTCTGATTTTTAATCCATTAGAATCATAGTTTTATTCTGCTTTCTGTCTCATTTTCCTGTGGTTTCTAGGAAACATTGCTAGGAGAGCATCAATGGGGGCAAAGTCAACATTGTGTTTGCTGGATGTGACTGTGCTGCTTGAGTGGATTGCAGTTGTTATCCAGAGGGGGTGGGTGGGGAAGGGTATTTCCTAGTTAGGGCTTTATTAAGGAAGAAACCAGTGTCAGCTGCTTCAGTGTAACCTTACCCAGGAAGGACTTGATTCACCAGGATGTACTCTACAGTCCACCCTTACCAGGTAAGATAAGAAGGTGCTTGTGCCAGCAGTATTCTTTACCTTTTCTCCTAATATATTTTCTTACTAACAAGAAACAATGCTTGCATCTTTTTGTTATGCCATTTCAGTCAGGCCTTATTAGTACCTGTAGCTTTGATTTCAACCTGAGGACATACTGCATCCATTCAAAAATAACATTTTACTAGTTATTCATAAATGGAGCAGACCTGAAAATAAAAGTATTCAACTAAATATTCACACCAGTCTTGAAAGTGAATGAACCTTCTTCAGAGGGGATGTCGCATTATGTTGGCTGATTCCATATCACTTAACACATGATGTTACTGTTTCTCAGTCTTACATTGTCTTCTCTTTGATCCAAACAGTCATCTTTCAGCATCCTCTCTTGCCCTTTTGGTCAGGCTGTCTGGAATTTCTTTCTCTGTATAATTGCATAGTTCCTCCTGTATTTGTTGGAAGTATCTTGTAAAAGCAATTAAGTAGAAAATGCATAATTTAAAGAAACTACAAAAGCAAGAATGTGTGTATTATCCTTTTGAACTTCACCTTCCCTGTTGAACTTCACCTGTTAATAATATTCCTTGTTTCCTTGGTCAAAAATCCTTTTTGTAATCAGTGGTAAGCATAGAAATGCCTACCACTTACTTCTGTCTTTCATCACTCTTCCATGCTTTCTTTTTTCATCATTCTCTTTATTACGGTAATATTTTCAGTCTATGTCAGATGCTGCTCTTTGGAAGGAGTAGCATAAAGAGAATATTTTTCATTGCAGTTTTTTGGCACAGAGATCTGTATTTCACTTAAGGAAATATATATGGATAATGGAGAGAGTTGTGAAAAATTGTGTAAGTTAATGAAAGAATAATAGTAGAATTAAAAAAAAAGTTTTCAGATTCTAATGAGAAGGCACTAAGTTTCACTTTCTAAATAAAGAAGCTTTTTCCTGTTCCTCCAAATTCTGTGAAAGAGTGCTTTGAAGTACTCGAAGAGCTAGTTTCTTTCTGTATCTGTTGCATCACACAGATGTTGCAAGGAGCCATCATTTCAATGCAAAACTGAACCCAGCCCTTTGGCTTTTGGGGTAGACTGTAAGAGTTGGGTTTTTAACTTTCCCGTGAAATTACACATAATTTCCAATACCTTTTTTGTAATTTCTTTCATTTATTTTCATTTTTCTGTAACTTTACAAAGTAGTGTGAACAAATAAAAATTACTCAGTTTGCTGTTTTGCAGCCCGAGCATTTGAATGATCTGGAAAAAATCATGACTGACAAGTACTATTCAGGCTTCAAGGATACACAGTTGATACTTTGTATGCATAGCCAAGAGCCTAATGCAAGTTTAATTAAAGTCTTAACAGTCTGATCAAAGATTCTTTTAAAAAAATATTTTTGGAGAGAGTGATACAGAGCATCTAGTTCAAACAGTCAAAAATTAAATATATATAATTGTTCCTGGTACCTATCTCTTTTTTTTTGATGTATTTTGTTTATTGCTCATGCTTGCACAGCCTTTCAATCTAAAAGCCAGTGGCTTCTGGTCAGTTGTGGGAGCATTACAGTAAATCTGCTATTGCAACTGCTTGTAGGAGTCTGATAGTAAAACTGATTTCTTTCTCCTCATTCTGGAATCCCATTGGGATCTCTCTTATGTATTTGTTGACATGTTGTACGCCTTGCTCTTACCATTGATTTTAAGCGCATGTGACATCTCTGTTACCCTTACAACTGGTTTTACCACGCTCCAAAGATTTCTTCCCTTTGATGGTGAGTAACTTCATAGCCATGGAGCCATCCAGTGCCTGTAATTAGTTGGACTGCTTGTTACTGGAAGATCATTTACAGAGTAAGTGCTTGTTACTCGTATCTGTACGATACAAATATCTAGCTGACAAAGCCACCTCTGCCCAACTCCCTACCACCAAAACCTTGCCAGGTAAATCCTATAAAAGGTGTTACACCACAGAGCTATAAAAACCTGAACAGCTGGTGCAAAAATGGTAATAGTAACCTAGTCATTTGATAACTGCCCTTGAGAGCTTAAGTAAATTATCCTGTAAATATTCAAAAATTAAGTCTTCTGTAAATATCCAAGTAAGCCAGGCAAAAGAAATTATTCCTATGTTGTTAGCTTGATCCAAAGGCTGTGTCTTGTTCCAAACAATGGTAACACTATGTTAACAAAGATACAATGCTAAAACAGTATTGGCAAAATACTTTGTTCTCATTCTGAGCATTGGCATTTAACAGGTGCAGAGGTTTGTTATTTTAACTAGCACACAGTGTTTGTCCCAATTGATGCTTTACAAGTGGTACCAGATAAACCTGAGTTTGCTTTCTGTGCTTTCCTCCAGGGACTTGTGAATGTGCAAGTGCCAGGCTGTTTTGTACAGCACAGGAGGAAGAAAGCAGAAGTTGAATGGACACTTAACACTGTAACAAAGGTGCAAAAATGTTACAACTAGAGCAAAAATTCTGTGATAAATGTTGGAAGGCTGAGGAGGAAGAACAGTGATTTTAACAGTTATGTGCAGTCAAAAGGCAGACAACTGGGGTACTGTGGAGAGGCAGAAAGGTTACATCCTGCTTGAATTGAAGGCAGCTTTTTTTTTTTTTAAGTCCAAGTTTTTGTTTTGGGATTTTTTAGAAATAATTTTCTGAAGTGATTTTGGTATGAAAACACAAAACAGCGTGAATACTGCCATAGGAATTACTCTGTTCAGTCGCATTTGGGGCAATAAAGAATTGCTGTAGCTTGTCACATTTATAAAAGGCTTTTAAAATAATTTGTAATGTGATCATAAAGACTTTTGGTGGGCACAGGTACTGTGTGCATGGTGAAAGAGCTAGAAATTTCATTGGGAGTTGATAGAAGATCAGTGTCTTATCTTCTGAAACTGAGTTTCCCCAGTTTTAACCAGTGGTTTTTAGGTATATTTACACTATTTCGTCACTTTACTAGTTTAAACTGCTCAGTATGCTTTAGAATTTTAGGTTAGTGTTAAAACTTAGGAGGATAAAGGCAGTGTATAAATAGATGTTTTACTAAAGAAACAGAAAGTGCCATTTCTGTTGTTGACCTATTACTATTTATTCCTCAGTAGAACTGCAGTGAGAACTATATCCAGGCTGTGTACTCGGCCTTCATTTCAAAACAGTGCTCTCTTAGTATTCATTTATTCATTTTTAGTAATGGAAGCTTCTACTTCTTAAGAGTCAACAGAATATTAACATTAATGATAAAACAGCAAGAAGGAGCATGAAGGGAAAGGATTATAAATGAGATCTGAGAAGTAGTAATATGTTTCTTCTGTATTGTACAAAAAAGGCATTAAATTGATAGCAGAATCTACTGGATACCAGCAATAAAAGGAAAAAAAAGTTCTGTTTGGTTGCTAGCAAATGCATTACAAAAAATACCTTGCAAAGATATATTTTTGTGTGTGTGCCTATTAAGTCATGCTGGAGTTGAAAGTGCATGAATTAGATACCATATTACAACTTTATATTCAGGACCAGCTTCATTACTTTCAGAGAGAATTTAATTCATCTAAAATCACCAAGGAAAAGCTTGGTGGTGCTGTTGATGATAAGTTTAATGATGAAATTAAGTGGTAGCTTTGTATTTGATACTAAAATAGAAGGGCCTGATCTATGCTGTGGATTGATGCATGCATGCTATTGAATATTTGAAGAGAAATGCCAACACCTGCACTAATATATTACATTTTAAGCAAATAATGGGGAAAGCACAACTGCATGAAACAGGTGATGGAGACAGTAGGATTTTCATATCACAAACATATAAAACAATTTTAAGTGCACACATCAAAGACAGGAACTTCCCAATGTGCAAGTATTAAAAAGCATCTGTGTGAATATAACTTCGTGTATGTATGTTCATCTGTTATTTAATTTTCTAGTCTATGAAGTGATTCAGGAGAGAAACCAGACAAATCTACTACAGGAGTCCTGTTGCATTATGAATAAATTCTGCCAAGAGAACCTCTAAGAAATTGCCAAATTCCAGATATTACAGAAACAAAGACAACATGATAAAAGCAAAGTTTCAGTGGTTAGAGGTAAAGTTTGCAAATGGACCAATTCAGTGTTTCTGTCAGGTTTCAAGGAAGTTAGCTTTTAAGATCCTGTATGTTTTGCAAGCGTCCAGATAGCCTGAAACACTCAAATAATTTAAAATGAACAAAAATTGAACATAAACAAAAATTGTGAAACTAATGATGAACAGTTGGCTTTTCAGACCTTTTCATGCATCGTCTTATACTCCCACCATCACAAGTTTCTTTGAAGTCTTGTAGAGCTGTCCCCTGACACTGGTTCATGTATATTTACATACATATGCATACATGCATATCTATGGCAAAATAAATCCAGGAATTTTTAATCATTCTGATACCTTGACAGAAGTGAGCCTGAGTCCATTTTTGTCTGTGTCAGAAGCTTGCTGAATTTCAAATCTAAATGCAGAAAGAGCTGAAGCCATAGGTAATGTTACTTATGGGACTTTGGAAATGATGGGAGCATTTCAGTGAACTCAAGGCTGGGCTAAGAGGTTGTGTCATTTGTACTTTCCTGGTTTTAACTGGGATCTGGGACAGAGTGTCTTACTGTGCTTCAGGACATGCTCCAGTATGGGCTCTCCATGGGCTGCAGTTCCTTTAGGGCATATCCATCTCCTCCAGCCCAGTTCTCTCCAGAGGCCACAGTATGTATGTCTTATTCTGTCCCTGAAACAGCTTCTCATGCTTCTTCACTGATTTGAAGGTTCCCACTGCTTTTTCCTCACCTTTTTTTTCCTTCACTTCTCTGCATCCTGATGTTTTATCTTGCTCTTCAATATGTTTTCAGAGAGCTTTAGTGAAGCTCACTGTGCCCTGTGTGTGGGTTCATTGTGGAGCTGCCTGGCAGCAGGTTTTTTTCTGGTCTTTTTGCACAGAGGCCATCCTGCAGCCCTCCCACTGCCAACACTTCGCCGCGTAATGGAAAAGCAAACAAAAGCAAAGCATAACGCCACTGCTGACCTGAATGAGATGGACATTAACAATCTTAATTTTGGTTTTTTAATGTTAGGAAAATGCTTGCATGGAGTTGCAGATCTGTTAACATGTGAGAGATGAGTATTATAAAGTAGCTGATTAGAGGTGTGACTTTAGGTCCATGACAAATTCAGGAACAAGTGGAACTATGTAACTTCTGTTCCAAAATACCTGTATCCACTGAGACAGGTGGTGTTGCAGATGACTGTTGTGCATACATCCATTGACTTTCATTGGTGCTCCAGGCCGAGACCTCTTTTTTTCACTGCAGGAGCTGGGCAATGCATCACTTTAGGAGAAGGGGAAGAAATTAGCTAGTTGATTCCATTCGTAATCACCAGGTTTTTCTTTTTTCCTTTCTCTTGTTTCCATGTCTGCAAATTTCTCATGCTGTTGGAAATATTTGCAAACTCTGTTAGTGGTGGGGCTTTTGTTCTGGCTCATTATTTTCCCCTGCTGTTGCTCCTTTGCTCATTTCCTTTTATCTTGCTGTACTGTTTTTATTCTCTCTCCACATTACAGTCCCATTTGGCTCATCCTCTCCTTTCTTTTCTATAAAACATGATTTTTATCACCCATAAAGCATGTTTTTAAAACTTCAGCAATACTAAAAACCAGAATGTCACACTTTTTCTTGTAAATTCTGTTTTGCCTCGGTGGTCTTATTTTTAGGCAGAAGGAAAGACAGAAAAATACATTTAAGACAAAACTACCCATACAGAATAATTCTCAGGGACTCATAAATGATACCTTTTCTATGGTTCTTAATGCTAGTTGCTATGTTCAAAAATCTATGAAAAGAAAATTTTCAGTTCTTTAGAAGTTAAGGTAATTTTATTTATCTTTTTAAGTGACTAGAAAATTATATTGGTTTATTCTATCTTGTACCAAAAAAAGAAATTCCTGCAAAACTTGTTTATCCACCATTTGGTTTTCTTGAACTATTTGTAACATACTCTGAAAGGAGTATCAAGGAAGCGTGCTGTCAGTTTGGATTGCATGGAGAGCAACCATTTTTAGCAGACATGCAGATGTACAAATTAATTACAATGATTTTAGATTCTTTTTGGGATCCACATAAAACTTTTTAGACTCCCAGAAGGCTTATTTTACATTAGTACCCAAAATGTATTGGGTTTTCAGCAGGTCATGCCACTGTTCTGGCTAAACACAGAATGATTTCTTATGTTGGTCATGTCACACATTTGTGGAAGGTCCTAGAACAGTAAATTGGAGGATGCAAAGAGAGGACTAATGTGAGATATTCCCCATCTATATTGCTGGTCTGGACTTCAGAAAAGATCTCACAGTTCTTGTTCCACAACAAGAAGATTGCTTCAATTCTTGAAGCTCTTTCAGAGACTGGATGAGTTACTTAATGTTATAATAAAGATAGGGAAATATAACGTCTTTACAACATTGGGCAGCTTTCCTTCTGAAGGCACTAATTTCTGCTTCATTTCTATCCTGCACTGTTCCAACTGTTGTTTCCCTTACCCTATGGTTGTAAACAGTGAATATAATATGCTCCTTTACTTCCGATAAAATTAATTAATCTGTGATTAGTACCAATATTTCTCCATAAGCACAAAAAAACATGCTCAAAGACTTGGGGCCACGTGTGTTCATAAAACATCTTGTTCTTGTAATTAATTTGAGCAAGGCCAAATAAAAATCTCATTAAATGCACCTGGAAAATCATTTCCACTCAAGATTTTGCATGGCAAGATTTCACCTCCTTTTCACAGGAGCCCTTTTAAAGGCCAGGTTATATAGAACAGTCCTATTGTCTAGGTCATTCTTGCCAAGGGGAAACCTGCTGCTGCTTCAGACTTTCTTAGCCGTCAGACTGAGAAAACTACAGAAATATTTACAGTGTACAGCTCAATACCTGTAGCCAGAGGAAGCTATTTTGATTGAAGGACAAGGAAATGTGAGCAGTCTAAATCAACTTCCTTGTTCAATTTGGGATGCCAGAACAGTATACTGAACTACCCTGAGGCTTTAAGGTGAGTCTTTCAGAATCTCTTCTGCACATTTTCTCAGTTATTTGGGGTTTCTTTTGCACAAAATGAGCTTTTTTTTTTCCTTTTTGCTAAAACTCGTTAAATATAACCCAAACAGTAATGTGAAATGTTGTTCTCTAACCCTAATTTACATAAATATGTTCCACTCTGTGTGTGCGCGTAAGAGCTGATGTTGATACTTGAAATAAATAGCAGGGAAACCTCCCACAGCACATGACATTTTTTCCATCTTACTCCTTTCCCAAGACTGAAGTCTAGGTCAGTTCTCAGAGGTTAACTAATGCATTATTTTGGAAAAAGGTCTGCTGCGTACGGGAAACTATTTTCTTTTGGAAGGTGCAAGTGTGGGAGGCATTGGGGAGGAAATCAGGGATGAAAATACTATGATATATTTCATGCAGTGTTCAGGTTTTTTTAATATTTTTTCCCCTTCCCCTCCCCGACTTCTTTGAGACTTTTTCTTTGTCAGCACTTTGGTTTCCATGCTACTCGTACTCATTTGTGAACATTCATCTTCCCCATCTGCAGTTCTCATTCTTGCTCAGCATCTTTCCTTGAAATATGTCTTTTTTATTTTCTTTGGAGCCGTATTGATAGTACAGAACCAATAACTTTGACTCTTGAAGTGCAAGTTTATATGGAGGTACCAGTGAAGCCAAGAGGGAAAACTTTTGACTGTAGAATAAAATTTCCAAATGGAAAAAGTTACTGCATAATTTTTACTAACACTTTTTTGCTTTACTCAGCATCTCTATCAGTTATTGCAAAATAGGTTGTTTGCCCATGTTAAGAAAATAAGTTACATCTAAGATTGTCACAAAACCCTTTTTTTTTTCGTTTCCCTAAAATTCTCTAAGCCCTTGGTTAATGTTGAGTTACTGCATCTGGTGCAGATTTCCTGAATGCATATTGAATTAGCACATCAGTATTACTAAGACGAGTAAGTTTGACTGGTGGACAGCTACTCCAGAAATAATAATGAGGATATTTAAATTTTCTTACACTTTTTCCTACTGTTTGCTATCATTTTCACCTACTTTGTGTTTAGAAGCCAGTATCTGACTACAGAGTCAACATCTGTGGCAAGTTTCAGCTGTAGCTGACAGCTGGAGGACCTACATGATGGACTCTGCACTTTAAACACAATTTTTACTACAGATGGTTCTGTCTGAATCAGGGTTGCTTTGGTCCTTGAACCATGGGGTAAAAGCTCTTCCAGTTAGGCCTGGTTTGGATATCTGCAGAGCTGTCATAGGATTGCAGTGACCCTTGGAAGTGCTAGAGCTTATACTGCTGCCTTGCCTACTGAGTTCTGTTATTTTGCTTAACTTTAGTCAGAATTAAAATAACCAAGAAAACCCACATGTAGGGTTTCTTTCAAGATGTTCATTCAAAATTGTTTTGCTGAGCTCCGTGGGGATAGGACAAGTTTTAGGAGAGAGAATGTTTATTCTACAGGGCAGTTTAGATTCTCATCCTTAGATTCAAACGCTTTTCTAGATTGGTTAGAAAAAGGCCACAAGGGAGCCACAGTGTGTCTCCAGCTTGCTTTATTTAATCACCAATTAGATAATTGCTATTTTTCCATGTAAAAAGTGGCCCACAGGCAGTAGACATACCGTAATACACAAAAGCTGCCTCCTCGTTGGAAGTGCTTTGAATTCAGCACAACCTGTCCAAAGTATTTGATCAAAATACACATGATTATAAGAAGCGGTGTGCTGGTGTTGACACTCCCTTAATTTCAATTTATCAAGGTAGGAATTGGCCGGTAGTAACTCTGCCTTTTACAGGTTGATGAATAGCATGCTTGAAATTTTTTCTTTTTATTGTCTAAGTTATTTATAAGACCTGAGGTTAGGCAAAGTTAGCAGACCAATTTCTGATTGTACATGATGACACTACCTATAGAAGGACTACAGTTTCATTTCTAGCTCTAAATGTAAACAAAATCCAAATCACAGCATAAAGTGTCAAAGCATCTCTAAGGCTTATATAAAGTAAGATATCCAAAGGACTTTTTTCTTGTGTGTCTTTTAATAACATATTTTAAGAAGGGTGGAATTGCTTGCTGCAATAAATATTAACCGTGATAACTCAGCATGTTACTGCAGTTTTCCTGTTTCAGAAGAACAATTAGTTTTAGCAGTGTAATACACCACTAGGCTCTAAGGTAACTCTAAATTATATTTAAGATCCAGAGCCTTGTTTTAGCAAAATACAAACTTCCATCTTGAACAGTATCTTTGTTGGTGAACTAGGTCAGATCAATACCCAGATCCTCACCTGGAATTTATAAGGGGATGTCCTTATATACTGAATTTTGTTGCACATCAGCCCAAGTACAAAACTGCTTTTAACTATTGGCTCTTGTCGACATCCTCCAAAAACCTTAATGTTGATTGTGGATTTGTGTCAAGGTAGCTGTTGGAATTTTAAATATCTTTGAATGTAAGTGACCCAGGCACAACTTCTTAGAAAAATAGGAGCTGGTAGGTTTGTAGAGGAAATAGTAATTATTTGTAAGTCTGGATGATGGGATTTGGTGTTGCCCTTTTTTTTTCCCCCTTAATAGAGCTCTTTTCCATTAGTGCAACTCCTTTTGTCCATCATTGTATTCTCAATTAGCACAATGGAAGTTTTCCAGTGTGTACCTTTTGTCTATGAAAGGTGCTAAAATCTTCATCTTGTACTGATGAATATTAATTGCTGTATCACCTTGTATGAACACATGAAGCTGTCGCATCCTAGACACAGGGACTTTTCACTGTATTTGCCTGAAAGAGGGTTCACTGTTGCTAGAATAAAAATCTGCTTTGCCACTTCGCCTTTAAAAGGCTGCTGTGAGGGGTGTCAGAAATAGGAACCATCCTTTTTTTTCCCCTTGTAATGGGATCTAAAATTGAATATGCTGTTTATTTATTTGTGTGAACATAAATAGAATAGTATGATTTATTTTTTTTGTACAGCTCCTGTCAATGCATATGCAAAGATAGAAGTAAAAGCTATTTGCAGATTGTAAGAAATGGGAAAGAAATTTCTTGTTACTTCCTTTGTTTAGCTCTCCAAATTCAAAAATTATTTAAAATTAATGCATTGCCCTGGCTTTGTGTGGCTTTGTGCCTTCTTGAAGGTTCTGGTCAGACCTCATTTTGTGGTGAAACCGTGCCTTACATGGAGGGACACAGTATGGGTATTCAGCTCTCTGTCACTTCGGAGGAAGAGAGAAGTGAATATTCTGTCACCTTTTCTTAGCTGTCACACTGAACCCTGGGATCCTGGTCTGTGCAAAATGAGAGCATTCCACCAGGGAATTCTGTTCCATCATAAGCAACATGCATGCACTGCCTTTTGTGTGGCATGATCACATACCTTTTGTATATTTTTGCTATGAAGGTTTCTGAAATGATACTGAAGTATGTAGTTCTCCTTGTTTAAAAATACTTTTTTTTTTTTTTTAAAGTGATGCTGACTTCATTTAGTCTGTTACTTGAGCACGTCTGATTCGTGGTTAATCTTCGCTTGCATATGCTTATTGCAAACACTAATTAATCCTATTTGCAAGGACAAATTATGATTAATGCATATCCTTAAAATTTACACCCAATTAGACAAAATATAATCTCTAAATTTGTATAAATAGAACTTAACATTTTTAGCATTGTAGATAATAAGCAATTTTCTGAACTTACATTTGCATGTGCTAATTAACGGCTGCTTCATTGTATTTACATTTGCAAACAGTTTTTTCTAATTACTCAACTTAGTGCTCTGTAAACATAAGTAAGATAAACATTTTACACCTTATTTTATATCTAGGTTCGTCTTTTGTTGAATTAAATTAGTGGCATTTTATTTAACAATTGCTATAGATTTAATTGAATTTTCCTATACTTAAAAAGGGGGGAATTCTGAACTTTTATCCTTTCACTATATTGATGAATCTTATTCTTGGAAAACTAGACCCTTATGTAGTAATAAACTTGATCACGGCATGCTAAAAATGAATGGGTCCGTATGCAATGTAACAAATTTCTGGTGATAATAAATATCTTAGTGTCAATAAATACCTTAGAATTTTTTTTTTGTATTTACAATTCTTGTCCATGCCTAAATACAAGATTTTGAGTTCTGGACAATCTAGAATACTGAAGGAAAAGAGAATTTCTTAGAGGCCTTAATTTTTGGTTCTATTTCCAGAGGCAGATTAAAAAGTACATATACACATTGTGATGAAATAGGTAATTTGTACAACGTGATAGTTAAAGCAAAGTATTAATTTGCAACTATGATATGCTAAAAATAAAAACTAGCAGATCTTATTTTTGCAGCTGGTCTTCTACAAACTACCTCTTTCTAAATTAAAGTAAAACCCATAGCTGAAACCCAATCATTATCTTGTATTTAAATCCATTCAGTGCTTTCAAATAATTTTAACTTTTTTTTTATTCCCTACCATGAGTCAAAAAATATTTTTTTATAAGCATTTACTATCAGTAGGTAAAAAATACACTTCAACTATCTCATAAAATCATAGCTATTAACAGTAATTGGTGATTATATGCTGCTTAGGGAAATATTAATTGTTTTGGTTATTGGATATGCCAGCTATAGTATAAATTAATAAAACTGAAATGGTTGGTAAAGACTTTAAATACATTTGATCTGAGATTTTATTATTTTGGTTATTGTATTTTCTACACTACTAGTGTGAGTTTCTAATTTAAATAAATGGAGGATTCTGAAGCAGGTCTTGATGTTGCTGCCAGTTTTAACACTGGGCTTCATAACGTGAGACATAGTGCAGATCAGAGATGTAGCCCATTTTTTACCTCTGGTCACATAATTCGGGGTGCGGTAGTGGGTAAATTTGCTGTATTCAATTAGTGGAAAACTGCAGTATTGTCTGATGAAAAGTTGCATTTATAAAATCTCACTGAAATACCTCAGTAAGCCTAATTTAGAGATTATTCAAACAAGCTAGTGATAGCTTTAGTTAGACTATCCAGTGTAATTTCTCCTTGGACTATTTTTCTGTCCATTAATCAGCCCACGAGTTTCACCTTTTGGGCTTGTAGTTACACTTGGTAGTATTTTAAAAATTACCAACTTTATTATCGTTTTTTTGTTTTCAGGTTATAGTGTGTCTTACTCATTCTTCTGAGTCAAAAATGGACATCCATTTTAAGGAACAGTTTCGTGAGGTTTTTTCATGAATGTTTTAACTCTACATGCATATGCTTTTGCTTTTTTTATTAATTGCTCAAAAAAAGTCTCCAGGGGAAGTTTCTGACATGCTTCCATTGGAGGGGGATTCATTACATTCAAAGATTGGGCAGAAAAAAAAATGAGTGGAGAACAACAAAAGCTCTTCTGCTTCCTGAGGCTTATGTGGTATTTGAAGGTTTGATTTCTTAGTAGTACTTGATCCATCTGTGACTGTTAAGACACAATCATATTTTTTTATGCACCTTATTTTTTTTTTTTTTAAAGGTGAATTTAATGCTTTGGGGGTTTTTGGCCAGAAAAAGACAAAGATTCGGTATTCAACAATGGCGCATTAGTAGGAGGAAAGGAAGACAAGTTTCTCTCAAATGCTTTAATCAAGTGCTTTCATTTACTTCAGAAAACTTGAACCCAGTCCTCTTTATCTAAGTTTTCGTTGCTAGTTACATCTATTTAAACTCCCACAGACTGTTGCTTCCCTTCTTTTAAGTTCTGAAATCAAGCTTTTTGCTCTTAACCTCCTAATAATTCTCCAGGTCTATAAAAAGCAATTTAATTCTTATTCACATGTTGTGACACTGCTGTGTCACTGAAATTTTGGCAGTTTTCTGTACATTTGCCTACCTCACATTGTGTGTGTAATTTCCTCAAAGTTTTAGCTTTAAAAGAGATGGATCTTATTCACAAGTACAAATCTGATCTTTAAGTTCTGACAATTGTTACTCTGAAATTTGTCTTCTTTTGTCTGTTTAAAGATTTTTTTGGACAGAAGTCTTCAAAATCAAAACGTCCTTTAATATAAATAGAACAACTTTCCCTTCACTGGGATTCAGTTTAGATAATTTACAGTTATTCAGTAGGCCCCTGTTTCACAATTATTTTTAAACCTTAAACTGCATCATTTATGTGTTGTTGTTCTTAAAATAATGTCACTATTGAACTTCAAGAACTGTCCAAAAGTTGTAATCCAATGGTAATTTATGTAATAATGCTTGCAAGGCACTTGCAAGAGCTGGAAGTAATCACTGCTAAGGCAATTTGAGTCTTCACACGTGTCCTCATTTAGGTATTCACTTACGCTTATACTCATAATTACTCAAATGTCACATTTAAACATTTCATCTTTTTTAATGCCTTAAGAAAGCCGAGTGATTATGGTAGCAACATCAGTTACCTGCAGGGAAGGGAGTGCTACGTTTTGTATATATGTGTATCAGAAATTTAGCCCTAAGACACCCCAAATAATCCTTTTTGTCAACTGGGTGCTGGCAAAGTTTCCTGAGATTGCTGCTGTGTTCTGAGGCTGCATTTCAGGACTGGAAATTAATAATTTGTGAAAGTCCAAAAGAACTAGAAGGAGATGAGCAAAACCAAGAAACCATCTCTTTTTCAGAGAATTTCCTGGAATCTGAACAGCCTAAGGAAAACCATACTAGAGACTGACATGGATCTCTAAGCTTAGAATTTCTGCCAAAACTGTTTGTGTATCAGTTCTTTGGCAGCTTTAGTGTTGCATATAATCAGTAGTGAAGTTGAGATAGTTAAAGCTAAGTGGGAAAGAGGAAAATGTCAATAATTCTTTATGAATAAGAACCTAGGAAGCAAAAAATATTTATTAGCAAAAGCAGCCTTCAGTGATACAGATCTGATGTTACTTGAGAAGGATCTCCCTGGGATTCAGTTCCATCACAGAGTGAATGTCTGACTTCTTGCTGCTCCTTTCAGTAATGCTGAGCTGCTCACTCAACTTACGAATTTACAGCCTGACTTCAAAAAGTGAAGTTTTCTACTGGCTGCCTCAGTTTGAGAGCTGTGTAAAGCCAGGTCTGGCAGTTTAAAGAGCAATATTGTGAACATGGAAAGAGTAGGTTATTATAGGGAAGACTAACACCTCCCTGAAGATCTGATTCACTCCAGCTAAACCAGTTATTGACAGTTTTGCACTGAATTTGCATTTGCTCTCCCCAGACAACCTGGAGAGCCAACCTGGAGGAGTGGCATTCACTTCTCTGTTGGGTTTTGGTGCCACTGCCTGAGGTCCTGCCCAGGCTCCCTGGGGTGTGAGGCCAGCCAGTGCTTTTAGGAAAGGAGCAGCAGGAGGCCCAACACTACCATTACTGCAGGCTGCAGTTGACTGGTGTATCACAAGGTCTCCATGAAGGCACAGGGCCTGGGGACAAGAGAGCCTGTCTTTTTCCTTTTTCCCCATAGAGGACAGTGATTTTGAGGTGTTTGGGTGGTCCCTTGACTTGGAGAGCTCACCATGACAGTAACCTGTAATGCAATTGCTGCTGCATGCATTGGACTGGGCAGGGCTGCAGGACAAGACTATGGAGTCCAAACTTCAACTTCTTGTGCTCTGGAGGAGCACTATCTCACTGGTGTAAAGAATTGAACTAAAAGTTAACCTGATACTCTGTTGATACAGTGAGTTTTGCAGTGTTGGGTCAGAGAAGTCATGATACTGGCTTGAGAATTCACAGGAATAAGTGGAAATCAGTGTAAAGGTTAAATGAGGTGGAAATAGCTGGAATTCAAGCCAAAGCAAGAGTATCGGCATGCTCAGGCTTGTGCCTGAGGTATAGATTCTCATCTGTCTTCATAAATGTTTTAAATCGTGAGTAATCAATCTCAAGCTTCCACACAATGCAGTCAGTTGATGGACTTGGGTTTTTTTGAATAAATGGAAGTGAAAATACTAATTTTGTTAACTGTGTTCTCAATTGGGTCATTAAAAGTAGTTCAGTTACCATATGCACCATAGTGCTGAAACCCTGAAGCTATTGAAAGGGAAGCCTGAAAGATGTAGTTTTATGTTTGCTAGAAAAACTCAATCCTATTAATATAAGGCTGGCAAGAGATAAATATCTGTTCATCAATATTTCATCTAGACAAATTTATCATAATGTTTTCAGAAGCACCCATCTTTAAATATATTCCCCAAACTCAGCTGAAGTGTCTTTGTGCTCTTTCCTTAATCTAGCATCCTGCAACCCCTGGAGTATAGGAGTGAGAAGATGTTTACATAGTATATTAGCTCCAAATGTTGATTTCTTTATTTTTTTGACAGCTGTTCAGTCAACTGTTACCAGATCTTCTGGGATGACAAGATGAATATTTTTCCTCTAGACTGGAGGAGTGAAGGAAGCAATCACTAATAATGTAGTTCTGCATTACTTCTGGCATTCCAATAGCAAGGTGCTAATTGGAATGGTTTCAGCTTTCTGTGTAGCATTGGATTTGGTCATCATGGAGCCACCGTGCGAGTCAGTGGGCATGGTCAAAGGCCTCCATCTGCACCAGCTTTTCCTGCAGCATTCTGATTTTTAGAGTTGGCACAAATGAGTGGAGGCATGCAAGAACCCACTGATTTCCATTTGAGTGCAGCTTGTCCCTGAAGCAGCGGGTTGGATATGGCAAAATGCACCACCTTGTAGTTGTGAGAGGGAAAACTAAGAGACAAACTGGCACTCGGCTTCCCGCACTCCCTGTGGGTTGTGAATGCCAGTGGAAGCACTCACAGGTGCTTCTTGGTGATGTCATTTCTTATGGGCAGCTGCTGAAGGTATGGGATGGTGACATGATGATTCCTTCTGAGAAATGGAAACATTTACACAAGACAATGAAAAGTGGTGCTTAAAAAACCCACCATTTACACACCACCAGGCAAAGGAAAAAAAACCAAACAAACATGCACAGTATTATTTTAAAAAGATAAAGTATTAGAATGAGGGATTCGGATATTCATAGGACGCTGCAGCTGAAGTTGAGAGCATTTCTCTTCATCTTAAAATGCTACACAAGTGTAGATTAGTCTATCCAAACAGAAATAGTTCATGCCTGGGTTGTGGGTGCTGTGACTAAAGCATGCTGTACTTTCTACACCTTCACCACTCAAACCAATTCGTAGCGTTTGAAAAAAATACAGTAGTAGTTCTAGGTGATTAGGTGCTTGTTGAAGATAAAATGCTTTAATATCTTTTAGACCTCTGAAAGGAGTGAAGAATTGATGATATATTAGTGTCGGTATTTTTGCTTTATCATCATTGCTATCTTATGTTATATATGTAATTGTAATGTCACTCGGTGTTTTAAGGATCATTTTGGAGTTTGTTTTACCTTTCTGTTCCTGTGCCTTTTTTTTTTTTTTTTTTTTCCTATCACAGCATGATTTAGCAGTGAGGCTCTCAAATTTAATTGTCAGAAAACCTGTTTTCTGGCCTCATTCTTCCACTTCACGTGTGATCTCACCTTGGTCATTTTTCCTTTCTTTACCTTGGTTTCCTTATTTGCCATTTATTGAAGTGCTTTGAATTCTCTGAATGTTCAAAAATACTCTTCATTATGAAAAGGAGCCAGCTATTTTGATTGATATTTACATAAAATATTTATATTTTCCTTACTTCGATCCCACCAAATTAATAGAGGTAACAACTGTGATGGCTTTGTGTCAGCATTTCAAAGTAAAAATGATTGTTCATAATGCAAAATATATTCAGCTTGTTATTAGCACTTAAAACAGGCAATTTTAAAACCTGTTCCTGTTTTTCTCTAACTTGAAAAGTAGTGCAGTAAGATTCATAGTGAATCATAAGTTTTTAACAATCCAGGAATGAAACAATCAAGATTGTTCTTTTTTTCCTTGTTTGAACTGGAATACTTAACAGAGACTCACATGCTTTAACCCAAGAAGTTTCTGATGGGTAATTTTTCTGCTGTTTGTTATTTTTTTGTTTTTCAGGGGGAGAGGGGCTACAATTTGAATACTTTGCAATATGGTTTGTTATTTACTGCCTCAGAGGTAAAATACTTTATAATAAATCTTGAGGATTTTAATCTGAAAATACATTATATGGTGCTGAGATGAATACTGATTTCTGAGACATAATTCATGTATTATTACAGAAAAATGACAAAAGGTTTCTAAAAACAGAACTTAGTCTGGTGAAGATTATTGCCTAGTGGGTTTGGATGCTCAGTTTTGAAACTTGAATTACTAAATAAGGTTTTTCATTCCAAAACAAACAAAAAAATATCCCTGCAAATGTGTTTCCTTTAAGTGCAATTGCAGAAATAACTTTTGCACACTTCCCTAAAAGCTCCCTTGATATGTGTGACATTCGTCCCTTGATTTAGCACGAATCACAGTTCAGGCACATGTGAAGGATTCTCCAATGGTGTGTGTGGTGTTATTTTATTGAAGGTGTATGGGAGCATGACATGGAGCCTTGTTCTGCTTTACTGTGCCGTGATGGGATTAACTTCTGCTGTAGTCAATGCTCTTTTGATTAATGAATGACAAAATATGGGCCAGCTGGACAGCAACCTATCCCATGAGCCTTGTGATGTTCCCAAATCCATCATTCTTGATGTGTCTCATTTTCCCTGTGGGCTGCCATAACCTTCTATTTCACAGCAAGTTGGAACTTCTAAATTATCTCACTTCAGATGAAAAAGTGAAATACAGTTCAAAAATTCATAATTTTCTTGTAATCAGTGAGTCCTACTGTCTTTTGTTATGGACGATCAGTCAATTAACTTGCAGTTTTGTATTCTGCTCTACTGATGGATTTGATGTAAGGATGTGCTATTTTTTTTCAGTAACATATCAGCAAAATAAACTTTTGTGTTAATTCAATACTTTCTGATTGCAGATAGACATGTCTGGGGGTTACTTTGTAAGGACTTAAGGCCAAGTTCAATTTTGCAAGCCATTCTGTGGTGCTATTTTGTGTTTCTTTTATTCCTCTTGAAGCGTAGAAGAAATTGTTTGGTGTCTCCAAACACAGCCAACTCAGACTGCATCTTCCTTGGCTACTCTGTGAATACCATTACTTCAGTAAAATGCAAGCATTGTAAACCCTAATGCCTGCACTTATGTCTTACTGCCCACATGCTTTCAAGAAGACATTATACAGAGAACTGTAGAGGACTTGGCCTCTCCAAGGAAAATATGATCTGTTATGGCAAAGTTATTTATACTTGTGTATTTAAAAAATATTTTGTAGCTGTACGTGTCTTAATGTAACAGCCAGTTTAGTAAGAATTGTACCGTTTGCTTGAAATATTATCCATCAAAGAGTTTCATTTAAGCAAGTGGTGACTCCAAAGTTGCCATCTGCATCAGAATTGTTAGCGATAAAGAAATTGTAAAATGCTGTGGGAGGCAGCAATCTCCTATTTATCTTTCTTCACTTGTCCTCATAGTTTTCTGTTGCTTTTTCAAGGATCTCTGTTTTTCCAATACAATACAGATACCATGGTGGAGAACATGAGCTGCTTTGTGAAAGCCAGCCTGCAAGCTGCAAGCAAACCATTTGCTGAGGCAGCAATTTGTTTAAATTGTGGGAGATGTGCTGAATGATAGCACAGGTATATCCAAAACTAGCTTGGGCTGTTTTACATGGCTTCTGCCTCTTTCACTGAGGGTGGAAGCTTGAGAAGTACTAATGTTTGTCCTTGGCATGCCTGATCAAGTTGGAGGTTTCATTTTTAAGTGAATTACAAAAACTAAGTCTTTTCCTATTAAAAAAACAGGTGTTCTGGTTTTGTTTTTTTTTAAAAAGCATTGCTAACATGTCAGTGTCTTTTAAAAATATCATTCTGTTGTGAAAGGGTATGAGAAAATATGCCAACAAGAGAGTAAGCTTCAACTTACGTGCAGCTGTAAGTGGTACATAAGTACTTTCTGTATCATCTTTACAGAAGTATTAATTCCTATAAAGTTATAAAGTATTTTCGGTTATTTTTCTCATCTGATTTACAGTGTAACCAGGACTGACTGAAAATATAGACATAAATGTGGTTTCTTGGTTAATTATTTGGAAGAGACAAAGTAAAATAGTAGCAGTTAACTAGCAGTATAAAATTTATTTTGCAGAAAAACTGATATGTTTCATGGCTACCTTCAAGATTGTACATCTGAAAATGCACTCTGAATTTATGCCTGGATACTGCATCATTAATGTTTAATAGAGAAATAAATCAAGGTATCATCAGCGTAACAATGCTATAATCTTTGGATCTGAGTAATGTGTCTCATGTGGGTGGGCATCAATGGCAAGGGAGATTAGATAAAATATGCGACTTTATGAAAGGCACTGTGGGGGATTGGTGAAGATCTGGATGCTATTCCTGAGTCACAGAATAGTAATGTTTATGTATAAAAACACTATAAAATTAGAGTTAGGCCATAAAGGAGACAGCAATATTAACATAAAATAAAAGGAAGGAAATCTTTACTTCACTTTAAGACACACACAAAAAAAAAGGTACAATGAAAACCCCACAATAAACAGCAAACTTAGAATTATTTTCTGTGTTTACTTAGATCCAGTAGCTTGTATTCCATAAAGGACAAAACCAAACACTTAACTGATTTCCCCTACGAAAAGACAGCAATTGTGATTCACAGTTGTTTTTATTAGATCTGTAGATTGTTTGGATATTTATAGAGAGCCTGTCCATATATCGGAATGGTTCACTGCTGCAGTGCTGGATTCGCCTGCTAGCTCCCCACAGCATGCCGAGGCTGGCTGTTCTCAGGGGCAACCTGAGACACAGCAGAGCTTGGTCTCTACAGCATGAGATGTACTGAGGTGCTGGTGGAAGCAAAGACAAGGGAGAGGTCTTTTATATGGTTTCCAATAAGGTTTATTTCCAAGGAGGCTCCAGGGACGAAAGACCCCAAACCCTGGTGTGCAGGGACTTTAATACAGTGGAGGTTGTAGGGGAGGGTACAAATTATTGTCCAATAGAGAAAGGAGCGGGGAGGAGCACAAGGTGGGGTTTACAACACTTAAACCAGTGAGGAGGTACAGAGGGAGGGGAACTGTTCGGATACATCAGTGGGGCTTCCAGGAACAGGGGATTTCCCAAAGCAAGGGGCTGGTACAAAGCAGGATTGACAGCTCAGCAGGAGGAGAGACATTGAACATTTGGTGTCAAGGGACAGGTCGGGGGCAAGATTGACAACTAGGTAGGAGGATACAACTTGAATTGAACCAACAATGCAGGGAGAACGGAACAAACCATTGAGAATTAAAAGACTGCAACAGTTCACTTTATCCTCAGAAAAAAATGCCACTGCAGCCCAATCAGTAGCACAACATAAGCAGCAGCAGGGTTTTCATAAAGCTTCATTAGCTGATGATAACAGTACAAGTTTTTGGTGAAGACAGAAATTTGAGGGCCAGACTTCTGCTCTCCACCATTTGTGTATGACTATACCCTGTGCATCTTAAGATCCCCACAGGGACTGACAATCAAAAGTTGGTCTGTATGAACCTATTCAAGGTGAAATTAGAGGAGGCCAACCAATGTTTTTCTAAACTTTCGTTCTTTAGGCAGCCTGTGAAGTACAACAAAATTTTGTAGGGAAGCTTGTCAACATACTCTAAGCTACACACAAAGCAGCAGCCAGCTAGAATGCTTCAATCTACCTTTAAGGCTTTGGAATTGCTGTTGCACGTTATACAGTTTTTACTATTTAGGGGAGGGGTGTGTTAGCTGTTGGTTCTCTCTTCAATCTTAGATCTTTCAGTGCATTTTTGGTGCTATTGTGCATTTGTATAGAAACATAAATTTAATGCTTTTTATATACATAAAGTTTAGCTTATCTCCCTTAAAGGGGCTAAGTGGCGGGTTTTTTATTCTCAATTTGGTAATTCTGATTAACATAGGCCTACTTTTTCTTTTCATCTGTCTACTACTTAACAATCTTCCCACATATTGCATCATTTGCAGGTTTAATTTATGGCTTCTTTATTTAATGACTATTAGTAGAAGTCTGGTGAAGCTTTAGCAGTCATCTAGCCGCTAGTGGTGTAGGCTGTGTTCCATCTACACTTGGTGAAATTCTGTTACCATCAGTTTTACTTATTAGTTAACACCTGTTGTGATTCATCTAGTGATACATTAAAGCCGAATTAGTTTAATCTTGTTGTTAAACTTCCTGGCGTGGTTTAACAGTCACATTGCATTGCTTTATTAAATGTAATAAAAATGTCTCAGATCAAGAACATGAGTAGTTCCAGAGATTTTTGCATTGTTTTAAGTGACTTGTGAAAATTAAACGTTTTACAAACATCAAGTTAGACAGAAAGCAAATACAAAAATCTGGGTTTGTAGACAGAAGTTTTCCAACAAAGTTTTAGGTTCAGTGACCTTGATCATTGCCTTAGGAGTATCTGAAGTGCAATATTTTCCAGGCTGTTGTTGTTGTCTTAATACTGATAATCCAAGTATGTTCCAAGAAAATACAGGGAAATGGAGAATCTCACTGAAATGCTTATTTTCTTTTGTAAGTATTGTGTGTTGATGCAGCCTAAGTAGGCTTCCAGAATTTGTAGGAACTTTTTTTTCCTATGTATAAAAGAAATCTGATTGAAACAAATCAGGACAGTTGATCCCACGTCTATGTCTAGATCCTCTATTTAGTTGTTCCTAAAATGTTTTCTCTTCTCTGTTTTTTTAACAGCTGCAGCTTTCTAAATTTGAAACACCAGTTTTTCTCTGTCTTGCTGATATGTTAAATGCTTACTTTTTCTCTAAGAAATTATTCAGTTATGTATATACAGACACTTAGATGGGTTGAGGGTGTTCATATATCCTCACTCATTAAGCCCTTAAAAGGCCCAGAGAGGTAGGAGAGGTCTCTGAGAAACAGTCTGTAATTCAGTTACATGTTTAATGTGTTTATAACCTTTTTTCATTTTGTGGAAACCTAAGCATGGCAGATGTGCACACACTCTGGAGTTTTGTTGAGTTGGAATGGAAGCACTGAACTATCCATCCTCAGGCAGGAATGGAAATTTATAGCAGAGCTAGAAGTGGAGCCATAATGCTTTAGAATGTTACCTTGGCTCTTGAGAGATAACCATCATCCCTCCCATATACTTTATTTATGGTTAACCAAGATGTACTAGCCAAAGAAGAGAAAATATACTTTCTAAATACTTTTTAATTTTTTTTTAGTCCCTGTGTGTTCTTTATCTTCCACTTGCATACTGTGAACTTCTCTCCCCAAAACATAGTTTGGTTTTGGAATATCTACTTTTGACTATATCATACTTTCATATCTGCACCAGTAGTAGATTATTTGGGATTTGCAAGAGAAGAAGTTCCATTAATTATGTGTACATTTCAAACTGCACATGTTCTCTTCAACATGTTGAAATAGTTGTAGTTGCTTAAACACTCACAGTAAAGCCACTCTCCTTCTGATCTTATAGTCCATAACCCTAAAATAAAACCTTTCTAGCATGATAGCCTGGGATTACAGAGCTTCAGATTCTATAGCTGAATTTTAAAAAATTCAAGTAGTTGTAAAAAGAAGACCAACAAAAACAGCAACAAATATACTGACTGGTCATTTTTTTTTCTTTTTTTTGCCTCAGTTGTACCCCATTTTGTAAGGATTTAAAACTTTGTAGGTCCTTCCTGAGTTAATACCTATCATAAAGTTCTAAAGGCTATTAAACAGATTTAAACTCTCCTATTTGAAGAGAGAAGCCATGTTTTTGCACACCATTAGCTGAAGGTGTGTGCAATAAAAAGAATAGTTTATTGGGCAATAATGATGATAGTCAAAGATATTTATTTTAGTTTCCTGGAGGAAGTATTCAAGCATGTGTTCGGCTAGTACTTGGAGCCCAACTAGTGTGAACCTGATCTCAGATCAGCCTCTCTTCCCTGTGCTCTTGATGTTCCTACGAGTTCCTTGTCACACCTTCTCAATGGGTGGATTTGTCACCACAATATATCCTAACCACCCCACCCCCCCCCATAGATGTAGGATTTAGTGCAATTTTTGGCATCACTTTTAGAGATCTGATAAGTATCCAGTGATACAGGGTTGTACTGCAGTCTTTTAGTACAGTTCATCCAAACAATGCTCTCTTTTATAATAAAAAATCCCTACAATTGTATTTTCACATGTCCTTTTAATCCTTGTAACCTATTGTGAAATGGCAGTGATGCATCAATCATAAGAACTCATGAAAGTAACATTCCTTCAGCACGGTTCCAGAAAAGGGTCTTTATTTCATTGTGTTTTGTCCCATTTCATGAATAGATTTCAAAGAAAAAGGCAGAATAGAATGCAAGCTAACCTCCAGTGAAGGATTTGAAAATAAACAGGTTTTTTTCTTTTGTTGGGAGGGAAAAAAATAGTGCTTTTTTTTTCATTTTGCATTTGAGATACAAATTTTTTAGCAACTACTAATAGTTTGTAAAAAATTTACCACACGCAAGCAAGGCTTATAAATATTATTTATTTATCTAGTTATTTATTATTTGCAGTGCAGAAACCACATTTGATACTGCAATAGTATAAAATCCTTTTTTTTTGTATTCTTCGTGCATGTTATAGTTCTCAGATTATTTATATGTGCGCAGCAAATGGATGTAGAAAGTACCAGTTCTGGTTAATATAATGGGGATTGTCTCCCAAAAGATCTGATATTGAAATTAGCAACTTTGGATAGATAAGAGTTTGATCTAGGAGGAATGAATTTAAAGTAACCCTGACAATCATTTAATCATCTTTAATACACATTTTAATGTGTTAGAAGCAATTATTAGCTTAAGCGATAGGGAGGTCAAGATGTAGGTAATAGTAACTCAGGGCAAGGCTTTCTTTTCAGTTACTCTGGAACAGAGAAAAATGAAATGCAGTACTTCTAAAAGCAGAGAAACTTAATTACTTGGATTGCAGACCTTGGAACGAAAGGAATGATCAGATGATTAATATGTTTTGCAGGAAGAAAAACAGTAGCAAAAAATTTTTTTTGCATGACTCAGTTTAATTTGAAATTTATTGATGAGTGAGATTAAAAGAGTTATTTATTCTTTCTATTTGGTTTCTGCAGCTTTTTTTTTTTTCCAGGTCAGATAATGCTAGCAGATAAACACTATGTAATGCTCCTTTTTTCCTCACTATACATACTGCAATGTTGTTTTAATTTAATATGGTGTTCGGCGGCAGGATGTTTATAAAATTTATGTTTGAGCTATAAACATGGAGAAATAATGTACAAGCAGTGACGATGGAGAAGGACTGAATTTTCCAATCGTGAGGACAGGAGTGATAATTAAAACCCTGAACTGGGAAAGAACTTGAGGAGCAGGAGGTCACAAATAAATCTCTGTGACTCTTGTAGGCAGCAATGCGATGCCAGCCTTTGACAGCCTCCATTCCTATCTGCAGGGCAAGGACAAGGACAGAAGTGTGTGAGGAACCGTAAAACTGTTCTTCACTTGAAGAGATGTGATGGAGGTTTCTAATTTTTTTTAATTATGTTAGACTTTCCAATGAGACTTTTTACCCTGTCATTCTTGTTTAGATGCGGTCTGTCTGTCCCCTAGTGCCATCTTGTTTCTTTGAAGGAGGTTTGTGGGTGTATATGTGCACATGTGTGCATCTAAATAATCCCTGTGTCACAAATACTGTGTGTTTGCAAAGGACTGTATCCCCCAAAGCTGAAAATTATGGTTGCGAAGATAAATTAGGCAGTAATTTCATTTCAGACCTGTTTCAAAATAAATTGGCACAGAGTAGTCGTGAGCTTAGCAAATACTATTTTTATTCTCTAAGATGCATTACAACATAGAAATAAAAATAAACTCAGTCTCTAAAAGGAGCATTTCACAGACTGGTACTTGTCAGCCTGGTTCTGCTTGAAGACGGCAGCATAGACAGTTGTGTAAACATCATTTTGCAAAACACGCTGTACTTCTGCATCTTACTTATCCCCGTTTGAGGGCTGAAGCCTGAAGTCTGTACACGATTGGTGTGACCCCATTAACTTAATGTTTTTGTTAAATAATCCTCTCTGAAAATAATGGATTCCATGGCCTGTCATTGGATTGACTGTTGACACATCTAGGTAAAGGAAGGTTTGTAACCCAAGTACTACAGTTTAGGAA
This sequence comes from Donacobius atricapilla, assembly GCA_013397315.1. Taxonomy (NCBI): domain Eukaryota; kingdom Metazoa; phylum Chordata; class Aves; order Passeriformes; family Mimidae; genus Donacobius; species Donacobius atricapilla. The sequence goes on along the minus strand of WBMY01010740.1, from coordinate 338,204 downwards.
AGTACTAAAGTATTAGTTTGAGTGACTTGATGTATCCTTTCCTAGTCCTATTGTTACACAAGGCAAGGTCGAAGACATATTTAACATGGAAAATTTAATGCATTTATTTGAATTTTTGCATGTTCTGTTCAAGTACAAGTTGAATTTTTTTTCCGGTATTTTATAGATATTTTATCAATTCTTATAGTTTATAGGCCTGGGGGAGGAAATCAACTGTTAAAAGTATCTCCAAATTATGTCAAGGAAATGATAGAAGAGACTTCCGAAACTAAGGTTTAGATGAAAGGAAATTTGTGAATATGTACTGACAAACATTATTACAAATGGTTAAATAGTGGTAGAGGTAAAATTACTTATCCTAGATCAATGACAGGTGAACAGAGTTCTTAATTTCTAATAAATTCTTATCTTTAGCCTATAGATCCTGTGACATTCTGTAATTCTCATCCTATAATCAGAATAGTCATTTATAAGCATGTAATGAAAGCTTAATCAAAGTTATAAACATTTCATTTAATCTGATGGAGAAATCAGGATTCTTTAGAAAAAGTAGATCTGTAATAAATTACTAATGAGGTTGGCAGTGAATCAGATTACTACTTTGAGAACAAAATCTATACTGAGAGCTCTACAAAAAGAGCATGAAAAAAGAAATATTTAGCTATGTTACTGTAATTTGAGTAGCTTCAACATTTACTTTGATTTTTTTGGATAACATACACTCAACCTTTCATGAATGATTTTTTATAGTATAACAAATCTTTTCTAGTTTTTTTGACTCATTAAAAATGCAATTTATATTGTGCCAAGCTTAATAATCAATTGTGGCATATGACAGAAACAATTTGAAATAAAAAGTAGAAGATTTGTTATCCTTTTTTCCAGAGCCTAAATGTGCAGAAGAGGGTAACCCCAGCCGTGTTACTCAATCTTCATAAGTACAGATGAATCTCTTGTCAGATCATGTATCTATTCATGAACCATAGATATTTTTAGTGCAGAATACTACCTTCTATATATATTTTCTAGCCTCTCCTCTTTGTTTGAAATTAAAATGCTCCTATAACATAACAAAATGTCATCTCTCATACCACTGTCCCGCAAGAAATTTTGCCACTTTAAGATAATAGCGCCAGGAAGCAAATGAAAAAAGCTTAACTTTTAAATGTTATTCAGAGCCACTTGCTAAAGAAAGACTGATATATGTGTTAATGATATAATTTCATTAAGCTTCCTTTTTGATGCAGTCATCAATTTTAGGAAATCTCCCTTTTCCTCTCAAATAAATGAGGTCTCACTTGTTGGGAATATACAGTACTTTACGTAGATGTCTTTTGCCATGTCTTCAGTTCCTGGAAAAAAAATTGTAATGAATGCATCTCATAATAATTCTTCAAATATTTTGTTTATCAGTGGATATCTGTTATAGAAAAGGAGTACATAGCTGAGGCACCATCATGGGATCTCATATCAGTCAAGCGTTTTCGTGTTTACATCTGCAGTGTGTTCTTTTATGAAGCTGATGATGGTGTTGGATTTTACTGTGGGTTTTTGTTGAGAAATTTGCGAGGCTGAAGCACACCTGTATTACAAATGCACACAGTGAGTCAGGAATACACAAGTATTCCTGAAAGCCTAATCTCCTGAGTGGAAGGTATTTAATTTAAGGGTTTATAAAGTAAAATAAAGTAGGGTAATTCACTTAGGGATTGATTGAGGATTTTTTTTAATCAGTTCTGGCAAAATCATGGGATAATAAGGTATGTTAAATTGTCTGGGGTTTTTTGGTTTGTTTTTTTTTTTTTCTGTCAGAGAATCAGTCAAATGAATATTGTCTGACAGTGATGTTCTCAAGAGAGAGTATTGTTCCAGGTACTTCATCAAGGAACTTAGCAGTCGGTTAGAAGCAGTATTTCCTCTAGTTTTATCTATTGCATTTTGGGTTAAGGAAATCATACATGCCATATCAGGGGAGAGAGAAGATTGAAATCCAGCAAATAGTGGAGCATTTATTGTATTAGATGCTAATTGCATTGGCATCAGAGCAAGGAAGAGCATTGGAGGGAACATTAGTATGGTGTCACACTGAAGTGAGAATGACTTGTGTTGCTGACTTGTGTTGCTGATGCCTCTAAATATAAAAATAAATTTAGATGATAATTCTGATTTTTGAGGTCTGATTTTTTTATTTCTGTACTTTTTGTTCTTTGCCCTATGCAAAGAACATTAAGATATTATCTCTTTGCACATAGAGAAAATGTCAATGAGAGAATGTATAAAACAATGAGAACTAGGAATTCAAATTCTTGTTGAAGGATCCATTAACGTGACTCAGGATTTCATTGAAGACTTTAAATTGACAGATTGTATTGTCCTAATACTGAACAAAGGAATATCAATTGGTTACTATGAAATTGCATTTAACAATTGGAGATGCTGATTTCTTTCAAAAAATCACAGGAGGATACCTTTCAGGTGTGTTTGCAATTATTCCTAAAAGCTTGGTGAAGGAATTTGTCTTTCACCATTCTAGAGTCATCTAAGTAATTTTCAATGTTAAGGTGCATGTTATTAACTTTTTCTTGATGTTCTTGTGGCTTCTCAGTGGACAATTTCTGAAGGGTCCTTTGGGAGAATGTTGATACAGTTTTCACATTCTCCCAGAGGTAGTTAAGGACCTGGATGCCCAGAATGGACAATATGGTGTTAGTTTGGGAAAGGCTTGGTTGAAGGGGAGTGTGGGGAAATATGGTTAAGGCAAATAGCAGTGGGAGGCTATGTGATAAGGAAAGAACAGTGAGGACTGGGTAGTTCTCTACCTTATCTTCAAAATCTGCAGTCTAATACAGGGCCAGCTGCAAGTCATTTGTGTTCCCAGGTTCCAGAAGAGAAAACAAGGAGATATAGTTCCTACACCCCCAGCCCTCCCTGGGCCGTTATGGAGCCAGGGTGGAGGATTTGAGTTTGTCTGCTTGCTACTCAGGCCCTTAAGGGGGTTTCTCTCAGGTGAGGAGTGCCGAGGCCAGATGCAAGAGTACAGGACCAGTGGCGCGGGCTGGGATGCGGGGAGATGCGGGATGGGGAGTGGCTTTGGTGTGCAGTGAAGGGACAGAGACCTGCTCTGGTATATGGTGTAAGAGATAATGTGTCGCCAAAGCCTGGCCTGATAGAAGAAGGGATGTTGTCTGAGTCACAGTTGCTCTAAATTTAGCTTTCTGATTTCTTATGTGGATCTTTTCTGCACCTGTAAGTAGTGGGTTGGGTTTTTCTGGAACCAAGAAGTTGTATGTAGGAATATGTTTTAAGCAGTCTTTACCAACTTTGTAAACACAAAAATTGAGGGGTATAGGAGACAATTTTTTTATGAGTTGCAAGCATCTGACTCAATGGAACAGTTTTTCTCTTGTGTTTGTTAAGGAATGAAAATCCAGAATGGCTTAATAGTGGGGCAATAATGTATAATGTCAGGAGCAGTAGACTATTGCAATGCTCTTGCAGAAGGAGGAGAAGGCTAGAACTGAAGAGCTCCCATTTCATTGTGCAAGAAATCCCTAGGTATGGAGGTTGCCATGGGCTGCAGTACAGTCTTTTGACAATGACAGGCTGCCAGGTGTTCCATTTTCATTGTTTTCATAGGAGAAAAATAAATATCACAAATGAAGCAGAACTGATGGTGCCAGCATAAAATTTCTGTTTAGAAAAATAAATCCCAGCTGCTGTGTAACTAAGGGTTAGGTTCACTACAGGGGAAACATACCACAGATTGAAAATGGTTGGCTTTTTTCTATTAAAAGTATGTTGCATGTGGTCACTTACAACAGAGAAATTCATCTAAGTTTATGAATGCAAACAGATTTAGTTAATTTAAAAATAAGAAACTTAGGGTGAATTTAAGGTAAATACTTGTATCCTCTTAAAATAGATACTTAATACAGTCTTTAAACTATGTATATTTTTTCTGAATCAACTGTTGTTACTTAGAACAACTAATTAAATTCTTTCATTCCCTAATTTTGCTGTGAATCTACAATCTTACTTGCAGTAAGTTTTATACAGTGATAATCTATGTAATTTATTTTTTTTAATGCTTACCACAAAATTAATACTAAAACATAATCAGTTATTGAATGCATCGTTATAGTACAATGGCAATCGTGCATGCATATTCCTAGTAATATTGTATTTTATTTTTCATGGATTTTCCTGAATTACTGTATTTTAAAAGGGAGCATCGCTCCTGTAGCTTGCACCAGTTCCATGCTGTTGTGATTTCTTCAACTTCGTTAAAGACCTGTGAGCCCATAGCTCTTACTACTGTGAGGTTTTTCAGGGTTTTTTACACAGTATGGTATTCTAATAGTTTATGATGCAGAAATCCTGGAAATTTCAGTTAATTGCTGGGTTATGAGGCTGGGATGCATGGGAGACACAGCACACTGATAACAAATTGCATCTCCAAGTCGTCTGTGTGTGCACTTATTACTGATCCCTGGGAGAACATGGCAGACACCTGCTGAGCTCAGCTCCTGTCCCTTTGAATATCTCTTTCATTTCTAGCTCACTCCTGTGTGTTGCAGAATCTACCCAAACCAAACTCTGCCAAGTACTTGCATCTAAGCAAGGGCCATCAAGCTGGCAAAACCTGACCCTGTCCCATCAGACTCTTTAGCAGAGAGAGTGGTCTTTGCAAAGAGCTTCAATTTAGGACCATGGGAATGGCTGCATAAATATGATTGTTTGAATTTATTCGTATGAAAGCTTTGTGTGGAGCTGTAGCACAACCTCATGAAGATTAAAAGCACTAATTTTTCTGCCATCTCTAAAGCAAGATCAGTCACAGCTCAGTGGCCAGATCTGTTGTTTCATTCACCCAAAAGCAGCAAAATTTCATGGAGATGAAAGGCCTGCTATCAAAATTAGTGTTGCTTCAAGGCCTAATTTTTGATTATTGCACGTTTTTTGCTGACGTGGGCCTGAAGTATTACGTACCTAGCCCTTCTAGGACCTGTTTTGTTATTTAGCACTGATGATCTAAAGGGGCATAAAGCAAACAAAGCTGCTGTGGAGTTCTGCTGCAGGTTCTAGTCTTGGGGCCCTGGCAAGATAGCAATGGCAACATGAAATTGTTAGGAGTCTCGTCCCTGCTCACATGGGCTCCCTGTCCTTGTTGAGGAGCAGGAGCCAGACGCTTCACAGCTACTGTCAACACCTGTAGCTGCCTCCCCCTCAGAAACTTCTGAGGAGAGGCGGGAAATGCTCCCACCTCATCCCTGCATTGTGATTTTTGTGGAATCGTACAATGTTTCCACCACGAGCAGTAGGCAGAATGTCTCCTCTTGATTGTTGATAATTGTTTGACTTTAACAAGGGTTTTAATAAGGGATTGTGATTGGAATTGTCGTCCCCTAATACCACTTTTATTTAAATTTATTGCAATAGTTGCCATGTGATTAATAAAATGTTAGTGCATTCATTAAATTCACCACTCTGCTATCACACAGTGTGGTAGTTAAACACAGTAAATGCTTCTAATTAGTTAGTAATTGAATAACATGCATTAATTTTTTTATATCACCCATAGGATGTTTAATTGTATAGTTTGATATTAGCTGCTGTGAAATATATAGGAAGGTTTAAGTTGTATAATTTTCATAATTCAGGCCTTTCACTACTTCACAGCTCCAACATCAGAATGAATTTTTTTTATTTCCTAAACTTACATGAATTAAAATTCAAAATTTTAATACCTAGAATATCTTTTCTGCACTTCTAAAACACACATTCATAACTGGAAGCATAAGGAGATATAGGAAATGGACTTAACTAGGATGAGTTTGTCATGGGTAGAATGCCATCTGTTGATAATGCAACAGTCAACACTTTACTATAAAGAGCTTTTCTATCACAGCATCATTATTTTCGTGTGTTTTGCACTCTTTTCCTCCCTCCCTTGAGCCAGTTTGCTTTTTATTACATGGGTAATTTAAAAGAAGTTTGCATTACCAAATTTCATTAAGCTTCTGGATCCAGAAGCAGCACATGAAAGGCGGGAGTGCTGGGGTTTTCTTTTAAAGGGGCATTAGTTTGTATCTGAAGACTTAAAATTTGTTGTATTAAGTATAAGAGAAAGACTTTTAATGTAATTATATCAATATCATAATAATAGCATGAAAATAATTTTTTTACTATTTGTCCTTTTGCCTTTTTCATTATCTTTCACATGAAAGAAAAAAAAATAGGACATCTGGTCTCTGTGAGAATCCCCAGTTAGTGGTTTCCAGCTTGGTGATACATCAAAGCAGTTCTACTTCACTGTGTCCAATTTTTCACGAGCAAGTATTTTAAGAATAATTTAAAAAGACAAATATTAACACAAAAAAAAAATAAAATAACAAATGAGTAACTTGATAGATATTATGGTACTTTCTTGATTAGAAAAGGGGAGTAAAACTTGAGAATAGAGGAAAGCAATTTTGAATTACTTTTAAAAAAAAAAAGAAAGGTACTGACTGGAGACATTAATGGTGGAAGGAACCTGTTCACGTGCTGAGTGTCAGTTGTATGGGAGAGGAGTGTCTTCCAAGAGCTTTTTTCAAATCACCAGCTGGGTGATTTGAAATGCTGGGTCCAGCTTTACATCTGAAATAAATGCCAGCAGGCAAACCAGCAAGGAGTCTGTTCTGAAGAACATCCTCCAGCCTCTGTCATTTGTAGGCAAATGTGTGATTTTTAAGGACTCTTTTTCCTATCTGCAGTCTCTTAGTGACTGACAAAATCTAGCCACCATTCCCAGGTCCCACAGGTTATTTTTAAGATGTAAAGATCAGCTGATAGATTGTTTGTTCTTGTTACCACCAGTCCTCCAACTTCTGTGTTTATCATTGAAATATACTCAATCCAAGGCTGGTGTCATTAAAGAACTTCCTTCAGAGCTTGGAGTCTGGGACACAGGGATGAGATCTCACTTCCAGCAGAGCCATGATTTCAGAAAGCCTGCGTTTCTTCTGAGGATACTGATCAAAAACCACAGATAAATGAACAAACACACCACAGATCTGATGATGGGAGAATCTTATAACTCTTCTATTTTTTAGGCAAGTAAAAGTTTTTAAAAGATACTTTTAAAAAATGTCTCTTTCTGTTAATATTTCTTCAAAGTGATCTTTGAAAATACTATTGTGGACCTCTACAGAATATTTAATGAGAAAATTACACACACACACACACCCAATTCTCTTTAGCTTACAGCCAATTTTAATTACTGAGATTAATTGTTTTTTTCCTTTGTTCTCACCTCAATTCACTTCTGAAAGGTTTTTGTTTTCCATTGCAGTGCTTTTAATTGGAATATAAGGGCATATAAAGGTAAAAACTTATCTGAAAAACTTTTCTTCAAGTGATTCCAAGTCGGGCACATTAGAGAAGTGTGGATTGTTGAGTTTTGGGGGTTTTGTTCTGTTTGTTACGGTCTTCCATATCATATTCCCTCTGCAGTCCCCACCTACCTTAGCAAGAACTAATTATTTGAAGGTTTAAAGACTGCTGCTGCCAAATGGTCTCACAGTTAGTGACCGGGTATAGAAATGTAACAGAACACCGAACCTTGGGGATTCACCTGGCCTCCTTTGCAAGCCAGGTTGGTTCCTACAGTGTTGAATAACAATTAAAGGTGTTCAAGTTTGAAAGTGACTCTTCAGATGTCAAACTGCAAAAGAAGTTTCACTTCCTTGGCATAGAAAAAGAAAATAACACAAAACAGAAAAAGCAGAGCAAAAACATCAGTACATGGGGTGATGTTTAAAAGTTTTATCACTATATGCACGATGTTTTCTTATTATTTAAGAGTTGTTAGTAGTTAATATTTGTTTGTTATAATTCCCCTGGGGCCGTCATCATACAGTCGTCTGTGTTTCTGCATAATCCATACCTGTCAGATGGGCTCCAAGATGAGAACCTTGTTTTTGCCTTTGTAAACATGTAGTATGCAGATTGCCTTTGAAACACAGAGGGTCATTGGCATTTATGCATCAATGTAATGAATGCAAGTGTCTCCTTTTATCTTCAATCAAGAGATGTCAAATCATTCTTATATCCTTGGCTTTGCAATTCCTAACTGAAAAGTTCAGACATTCATATCCTAAGATCTCAAATATTCAGGAAACCACGTATCTGTGCACCTTTCTGCTTAAGGAGCTCAGACTGCCCGTCTCTTACCTTCCAGAAGGTGACCCACCCACCAGCCTACAGGGTGTCCCTGACGCTCCCAACTAGACCCTCTGTTGAAGCAGTTGTAGAGAATTTGTGGATTTTCAGACTAGATGTAAGGAAGATATTTTTTACAGTAAGGGTTTTGAAACCCTTGAACAGATGGCCCAGAGAGGGGGATAAATGCCTGGAAACATTCAAGGTTGTGTTGGTTGGGGCTCTGAGCAACTTGACCTACCTGAAGATTTTCCTGCTTGCTGCAGGAGATGGCTGTAAAAGGTTCCTTTCAACCCAAACTTTTCTGTGGTTCTGTCACTGCAGCCATTGAGACACATGCCTGGGAGAGAAAATGAGAGATGTGGTTTGTGTTTTAATGCATTTCAGGTGCATTGAGCAGCCATTGGAGCAGGGTCAGGGACTCTTGTGTCCTTACACAGTGCAGCAGCAGTGTCCCTGGTCTCTGAGAAGTCAAATAGCTTCAGTGGGAGAGATTAAAGCCTCCCTCTCCACAATAAGGGACAGCTTGTTAATTAGAGCACCCTGCTGGGAGAATCGAATCTCCTGAGTCTGAATAGGGAAATCAAACTGTTTTATCACATCATGGGTGCATGTTCTAGCAACTTAAATTTTGGTTATGAGTTCTTGGAGCCCAGGTTAATGCCTCACAGTTTATGCTGGAAGAACTGTTTTATTCAGTACCCTGCCTTTTGTGCATTCCATCCTGGTATTTGTCCTATTTCACATCCTCAGCAAAAAGCCTATAGGCTTACCCTGTTAATTGCTGCAACCACATACATCCTCAAACCCTTTCAAGCACTACTGTGATCTCTGATTTTACTAGGAGCAAAGTACTTAAATGTCATCAGAAGTGAGGCCTTGTTACATGAAAGGTGAGATTAATTTCAAAGAGCTGAGCTTGTCTGTCCCGTGCACCTTAAATGCAGCTTGCAGTCTATCCAAACCAATCTCTTGACGTTCTCCATGTACTCCTTGGCATAGGATGTGACATTGTTCTTTTCTTTAACCTTGCTTTGCTCTACATATTAAGATTCAAGATTAACAATCACATTGTTCATCAGCCTATGAAAGGGTGAAATAATCCATTGTGAGTATAATGAAATGTAAATCCCGATTGGTTTCAAAGTACATGATGTTTGAGAAATAGTTTAACCTAATGTATTTTCTTACTTATTTCTACTTATGTTCTGGAAACAGCAATTGGATGAGATGTTCTTTCCAGGACTGGAGACATTTAGGATTGGGGCAGCACTGAATGTAGGGTGAATACGGTTGTTGCACATACTACTGAGACCAAAATTGTTGTTAAGCACTGCATGTTGTCCAACTGTTTTTTATGCTCTGTTTAAACAGTCAGAACTTCTTCTAAAGCATTTAGACATAAAAGTTCAACATACGTGGAGGAGAGATAGCCTTGAGAGAGCTGCCATAAGAAGCTGGAAAGGTTTTCATGGTGAAACCTGGCTCTTAAGTAGCCCATTGTCCAAAGTGAGAAATCTACTTTTGAGGTTTTGGTGGAGAGGGGTGTGAAACTGGGCTAATTCTTAAGTAGTTTTCCATATGTGAGGGAAAATTGTATGAGATATTCTACACTGTTTCCAGAATGCTGTGATTATCGTTATTAAAATGAGTAGACCTTATTTTAAAGTGAACAAGTATTATCCACTTCCACCAATAAGAGGTTTTCACTTCTATAACTTTGAGAGGTCTTTTCTACCTGACTGAAGTAATCCTGGCTGATGTTTGTCTGTGCACCTGCATTGCTCTATTCCTGCATCTCCACTTCAAAAAAGAAACATTACTTTAAACCAGGCTGTTACTATCCATGAGGGCCACTTCTGATGCACACCCTGTTTGCTGCCTTTGAATAAAAGAGATTTGAAGTCTAATGTTACTCTTTACCACATGGTGCATAGTTCACTGGGCAATATTGCTTGCTCACAATTCCAGACAGCTTCTCACTTCTGTAGAGCAAGATGTGTTGTATTGACTGCAGGCCAGACACTGTAATTCAAACCGTCAGTACAGAAGGGGTCAAAACTTGCAGGCTAAATGGTTTCTTGAGTGAAATAAATTCCTGTTCAGGATCTTACTCAGTGAAAAGTTCTCATCTTCCTGATTATCTTTTAGCTTCAGACATGGCAACCGAAATTGTCACAGACATCTTTAAAGGAAGTCAGAGCTAAACAAAAATATTCCTTAATCTGTTTAATCCCAAATTATGAGTTAAGAGCTGTATTTTTTTTTTAATTTATTTTTTTTTATTTCCTGCTGCTATTTTCAAAGTAAATGCTAATTAGAAGGCACTTAGGGATCCTGGTTCAGCCAGCAGATGCCGGGGACAAGCACACACATCAAGTGCATTATATGTTTCTCTCAGCATGAAATCTTTAGTATGATGCAATAGATAGCAATTTAAAACCTCAACACATATCTGATTTCTAGGGAGATCTGCTGAAGAGGATCACAGCCTTCTTCAGCAGTGCTATGATAAGATATGCAGAAAAGCATTGAAAGCACTTTAATTTTAAGATTTCATACTGTGATGGCCCTTAAGTGCTTCAGGGGAATGGGACTGAGGTGTTGTCTGGTGCTCCACAAGCACAGTTCTGTGTTAGAAGTATATCATCATGCAATTTGTACATAACTAGGAAATAAAGTAGAAGGATAAACAGGAAGATCAAAGCAGAACTTGATTTGGGAAAAATACTTCTAAGTATTTTGCGCCACACTCTGGGTTTCAGTTTTTTAGGGTTTTTTTTGGTGGCATTTATTTATTTATTTATTTATTCCCCAAAGGGTTTGCATTTTAAATGAAAAATGGTCAGTCTGGAGTACAGACTGAATTTAAAACCGAGTATATAAGCTGTAGGTGCTGATTTAATAAACCATTAACCTATTCATCTTGTAAACATCTTTGGAGAAAAACTAATGAACTCATTCTGCACAAAATTCCTTGGTGATAGAACATCACTGCTGAACACCAGCAGGTAATTTGGTACTCTGAGGCTGTGTCTACCCTGCAGGACAGATGCCTGCTGCTGTGCCACCCTTGTCCCCATTTGCCTGAGTGGAGAACCTCTTACACTGATTTGTAGCTCTCTTCCAGCCTGTGTGCCCTGCTTGCCTCCCGTGGGAATGAGCTGTTAGACAGATGGTGTGTTCCTAATCCTGTCCTCCAAGGCCAGCAGCTTATGTGTGCTTCAGGGCCAAAAAAAAACCCCTTCATGCTTTTCATATTATCTAGAGAGAAAGGGCACAAGAGCTTATGTGGCTGAGCAAAAGAAGCATATTTGAATCCCTCCTGGTTTTGTACAGTAGCAATAATGTTGTTTTATACTCTGTGCTTTTAACAGTGGGTGCATTGGTACCTTTTATGCTAAGAATAATATAATTATTTTAGCAGTTTATATCACAAAATGTCAATGACTTCAGAGATTTGTTACTATTAGAAAACTATCAGGCCCTGCAAGATAAGAAGCAAGCTAACAATCAGGTCCATGCTAATTACAAGCAACAATACATTTATTTTCTCATGTGTATTTTGGGGGGAATTCCTTCTGAATTATACGTCATGTAGAAAATAAGCAGAATTCTATACAGGATATGATTACAGAATTTATGAACAGGGGAGGGAGAGACATGAAGAGAACTCCTCCTGAAGTGAGTAGTGATGACATGGTGAATTTGGGGGTGAAAGGAGTAGAGCAGACCAAAGAATAATGTTCAGCACAAAAGCTATTCATTATGCTATATGTTTTAATAGTTCCCACTTGTTCTACAGATATAATTAATGGGAAAAAGTGGTTGAATTTTGGTTTTAAATTACTGTAGATAAATGTCCTACTTGTAGACAAATTTAAGGATCTCTTACAAAATAAATTCTGCTCAACTTCATGCTAGTTTGAAAGTACTGGGCATAAATAAGGATAAAGGTCAATGTGCTCAAAAGACAGCAGCTGAAGGGCGAGTGAGATTACCTTCGGGATAATTCAGCGGCAGCTGTATAAGAGATCTGTGTAAATTAAGTATCCTCAGCATCTCTTGGGGGGAAAAAGCCCTCTAACCAAACAGATTATCTAACCTTTTGATACCTAAATATACAGGTTTTGGTCAGTGGCTGAAGTAGTAGGACTCTAAAGAGTTTCAGCTGTTGCTCATTGGTGCAATGGAATTTGTTTAGGCAACAAGGAGTGAAAACAACTGCATTTCATGTTTGAACTTTTACTCAGACTTAGTATTTTCTTTAGCCTTCAGCAATGATAACCACATACATACCCTATGAAATGTTTTTAGTGCCCATAGAGTACCATTAATTTTCTTTTAATCTTTCTCTGCCTCAGGAAATATTTCAAATTAAATTTGCTCTTCATGCAAGGAATCAAGAGTACCAAGAGCCAAACTAATTTCCTTTCATTTCCCTTTATTTTCATATTTTTAATAGATTCATGACCCATGATGCTAATACTGTAGCTATTGTAAAAACATTTTTGATTAAAAATATGCATTTGTTGTGTACATCTGCTAAATTCCTAACATCTTTCTAGAGTTTATTGAATCTCCTGTCATCAGATCTCAGTTTCACGGTTTGGTCTAGTGGCATTTCCCTGACCAGGCCATTTTGTCTTCTCTGCCCTTCCCATTGCTGCTCTCTCTCTTGCATGGTTTTATTCATCTTCTCAGGCTTCCATGGATTCCTTACGCTGCACTCCCTATCTTTATTGGCCAAGAACTATCTCCTGTTCCCCTTTTAAATTTATCAAATTGTCCTAACCTTCTCTACAGGTTTGTTCTAATTTTATTTTATTAGTTTTGCCTTCACCCCAGATAGAGGAAAGCTGTTGTATTGGCAAGAACGTGTAGAAAGGTGGGTGTCATTTGTGTGAGGGCTTGAGAGAGAGGGTATTTTCAATAGCAAATAGTGAACAACTCTCCATTTAATACCCTATTTTACTCAGCATTCTGGTGGCATATTTCTCTTAGATGCATTGAAGCAGCTGTTTGACACGGAATAATGCCACAGCAGAGCTTGACAACTTTTTTTTTTTTTTAAGCAGGCTTTGGATGGGTAATGATTATGAAATCAGGATCTCTGCTGAAAGATAACACCTCTAGCATTCTCAACCCTGAGATACTGGTTCAGAATTAACTCAGAGGGAAGTGTACCATCTGTTGCTAAAACCTCACACTAAGAGCTCTGGCAATTTCTAGCTTAAAGGGAAAACGTGGACATGAACCTAGATAATTAAGGGAGGCAAAGAGAGGGATGGAAGCAAAAACTTTAAAATAGCTTCTGGTCCTCTGCTTGTGCCTGGTGCTGTCTGACTGTAGAGACAGCAGAGAAAACTGACACTGCAGAGAAAACAATCTGCACAGAGAGTTCTGTCAAATGCCCAAAGTAAGCAAATGGGAAGCAAATATTGTTTCATTGCTATTTGAATTAGAATAACTGTACTGTATTATGTAAAGCTTCTCCAGGCTCACTTAGGATGTTTTAACTGTTACTGTTCCTTCAATGCTTGATAATCAGGACTAATTTCTGTGCCAAAAATGTATCTCCAGATAGCTTGTTTACTTCAAGACTGCTCATCAGCCAAACCTAGCAAAAGAATCAAAATTTCTTGTTGGTGCTTCTTTACATAAATAGCTTGTTTTATCTCTTCCAGGTGACCTGGAAGACAAGCCAAAATGTTCTGTTGAACTTTGTTTTCAGTTTTTCTAAGAGGGAAAAAAAAGAACATCAAAAAAGGAAAAATAAGAGCTGGAGGCCTCATCTGCTTGCAATGAAATACAGCGCTCCAGCTTGCTTGCCCATGCCATATCTTCAGATAATGCAGTGATAAATCTCCCATAACTGTGGAACCTGGGTAAATGCAGATCTGACCTTTTGTTTACAGGGTATCAAGGGAAATCTTTACGAGACCACAGAAGTGATTCAAAAGGTTTAGAAACATTATGAGATGGCAGAGTGTGTCCCTTGTGGATAATTCTGACAGCAAAGATCTGACACTGTTTCTCAATGAGCAGTGCCCTTTCTGTTGAGCTTTGAACAAGTCATTTGGTAGTGATACTTGAGTAACATTTTTGGTAATAAAATTCAGGGAAAAACTGATCTTTGCTGCTATAATTAGGTGAGATTTTAATGTTATTAAAATATTAACATAAAAATATTTCCTGGGTGCACAGATGTTGAGGCTGGTACAATGCAAGATAAAACAGAAAAGATAACACTTTTGGTTTAGGAAGAAAATTAGTCAGATTAAACTTTGATAATTCCTCTAATTTCTTCTAGTTATGATGGTTTATTTGCTTTTAATTTAAAGTGGGAACTTAAACCAGCTTGATTAAAAGTCCGGATTGTGTTTTTCTATATACAATGAATCTATTGATTAAATAAATACAGAACAAAAATCTTGTGAGGAAGAAAGGAGCCATGCTGCTGATTCCAGATTTGAGTCTGTTCTGCTTCCTGGAATGAACTACCTTAAAGAACAGAATAGCAGCAGAAAGTTGAGACTCATTTTTTGGGTTAAAACACCACTTCTGTTTTTGTTTTTTTTTTTTTTTTTTTAATTTAGGCATTTTCATAGCCTGTGATTTGGTTTCTGATCTGTACAAAGGTGCATGTTATGAATACATCCACTAATTATCCCTGTGTGATGTTGGTTCTCCTGGAAGTGGAGAACAGTTAGACTCAATGATCCATGAGGTCATTTCCAACCTTACCAATTCATGAACCCTTGTGTGTGGCGTGCACGTACACCTGTGGTCACTTCAGCATTCCAGGTGTTCTAACACGTTGCTACAGCAACAAGCTTCTGCAGGGAGTATCTGCTGAACAGAACCATGCATGTTTACTGGGGAGCTGTGGAAACAACTTAAAATCTTTCAACCCTGCAAGTAAGCAAGCATCTGGGGTTACTGTCTGTCACCCTGCAGCATCAGGGTGCTGTCATATTTTATTAAAATGACCATAAAATATATATTACCTGACACCAAAATGCTTCTTCTGACACCAGAGGGTTTCTTAGATTTTGGAACACAGGTTGCGTATTTTTGTTTGTGAGTGTTATGTTTGCTTACAGTCTTATCTGTTGTTGGCCTCAGGCCATTAAATAAATACATAAAAATATTCTAAATCAAAACCTAACAGATCAACAAAATGTGTAACCCCCACACCACAGTAATTAAAAAAAAAAAAAGGCAATTTAAGAAAAAAATCTGTGCTTTTATATCACCTGTTAGCCTTATGTGCCCTAACTTATGATCTCAGAAATTAGATCATCTGAAAATGAAACAGATGGAAGCTCCTTCAGACTGGGTAGGTGTGGGAATGGGAAGGGAGAAGGACACAGCCGAAGGCACCTTCCAGGGTGAGCAGTGCTACTTTAGCACCTGCTTTGGCTTTGAGTTGTCGTCTGGTGACATCAGCCTCACGGATATGTTCTCTGTGATTCACCAGCTTTAGTGTGGTTCGGCTGCATGAGGGAAGAGAGGAGAATGACAGATAGGAGAGTAAATATCATCTCAGTCTATTGGTCTGACCCTTCTGCCAGTATTGATTCATTCCTGAGCAAAACAGCTGGCATAATGCAATTCCCATCTTCTGTCATGCAAGCAATGTGCAGAAAGAATTCCTGCCTGCCATCACCTTTTTCCCAAGAAACTGAGCTGAAGTCTGGTGAACTATTGAGGCTGTTAAAAAACACAGAAGGTTCCTATTACATATGCCTGCATTTTTTCATTATGAACTGCTTTTGTAATTGATGAAACTGAAATACTAAAACTACAGAAACATTCTGGTACACAACAGTACTTTTCTTTGGAAGCTGTATTCTCTATATTACCTAGAAAATAATCTTTTTCATGTAGAAATGTTTCCTATACCAGTCAAAACTAAACTCAAACCAGAAAAACCACTGTTGTGCTAATGTTTCTCTAGAACCAAAATTTGTTTTAACCCTGTCGCATGTTGCACTTATTGTTTGATTAGCATTTTTGAGTGCATTTCTTAGTTCTTTCATTGGTTTCAGTTCCCAGTTTTCTCTTTGGCTCTGTAGGTGTTTTTTGTACCAAGTATGTGCTTTTTTTAGATCACCCATTACCCACACCAGTGTTTACCTTTTTAATGTTCACAACTAATGTGCTAGCTAAAAAACAAGTTTATTTTGTATATATTCATAAGGTTTTAAACACTGTCATTCTCAAAGTGGCTGGATATCTCCGTATGACTGACATACTGCATCTTTGATATTGATTACAGAAGGAACTGCAAACTTTGTAGACAAACTTTCTTTTTGTGACAGTGGTGCAAGATAAAAGGGACTTTTATTTTCAAGATTAAATGGGAGGAGAGACAAGAAATATCTCAGTATCTGTCATTTCATCTAGGTAACATTTCTGTCTCAGAATTATCAGAACTGGTGTTGTTCATAGACAAGACCTATAAGTCATTTAAACATAAGCAAACACCAGTTTGCAGCTTTCATCATGAAGATTTAACTGTCACGCATAGTAGATTACAAAAGTCAGTCTGTTGTATTTTCATTTTGCCTCTGTGACGTATTTTTATAGTGAAGGAAAAGCATTTTAAGGAACAGAAGAAAAATCTAACCCACTTTGAAATTCAGTGTTCAGAAGCATATACTTCTGAGTTGATGTAAATTCATAACACTTAAAAAGATCTGGCACAAGTTAGCATTCTTCTCTTTTTGCCACTGAATAACTAGTATGAGCAGTTTTTTCAGTCTGCCTATTTAAACAAAAAGCTAACAGTATCAGCTCAGGCAGGCTGAATAATGTATGATCTTATTTTTTTCCACACTTAGAGTTATTTAATAAAATTCCTTCCTGATCTGATTGGTTACAGTGGAAATAGACTCTCCTTGAAATAGGTGGTTTAAAGCAAAATAAAAGGAGTATTCAAGCAAAGCAGGATAAGCTGTATCTGATACACTGTCCAGGCTGAACAACTTGTATGGCTTTTGCATTTCCTCTTAATTTAAACTCCTTTTCTCAAGGTCTGCACAGGTAGAAACTTGAAGATTAGAAAGTTACACATGGTAGGGTACCAAACTGGGATTTGGTGTGTCTGTGTTAACATCTCAGATTTGCCAAAGGCTTCCCATGTGACCTTGTCATGTAATTAATTATGTTTATAAAAATGCATTGTTAATGATTTTTTCTTCTGTTCTTTGCAGAGTGTCTCATTTATTGTCACTACTCTCCCTTATTTATTGTCTACTTTGCTGAGATGTGTTTTTTTCTGTGGGCAAAGTGCAATTCGTGAAATTGCATGGAAGTACCACAGTTTGCATGGTGAAACAGTTATTAGATTATTGGACATTAAGATTTTTTTCTTTTATTAAGAAAATACTCTGCCATTTAAATTACATGAGCAGTACCACATATGTGGTATCAAGATGCTGTATTTTAATGTGCAGTGTCATACAAATCTTCCTTAGGTTACCCTGAGTAGAATCCAGCTGCCCCAAAAGGCCACACAAATCATTACTTTTTTTTTTTTTAACTTGGTGCTTTCCAAGCTTAGATTGTTTAAAATTATTCTTGTTCACCTTAAAATATGCTGTGAAAAATTCTATGCTCCTTTATCTTTTTATTTCTAGATGTTGTCACAAAAGCCTTTAAAAAATCTTCAGGTTTTCAAATATTTTTTCCTACATAGGCTTTAAAATATGACACTGGGTAATATCACAGTCTGTGTCTTGTAAACACAGACCAGTTGAGTTCTATTCCATTTTACGTGACAGACCAGACATCTCTGATTGACAGATTTGGAGCAGGGAGAACAGAGAAACTGACATTATAGCATTCCTTATTGTTCAGCTGTGCACATACTTCTTGTCTTATGTTTTTTTTTCTGATAAGTTTAGCCAAATGTCTTGAGATGAGGTTGTTTGTGATAAAATAACTTCAATATTTAGGTTAGGCCTAGTTTGTTATGTGGCTTTCATAAAAGATGGTTCAAATGACATATGGAATCCAAGTACAGGAGAATTAACGTGGTAATGTTGATGCTGTCATAAAGAGATGGGTTCAAATGTGTTCAGGCTTTTGACATTTTCTGGATTCATTTTTTACAGCTAAAATACGATTGAAATATGGACTGTTGTTGTTCTGCTGAAAGGTGCTTACTTACAGGAGATAGATATTTACAAGTTACACGTTTGCTCAAAATGTCTCTGTATCGCAGGTCAGGTTAGTTAAAAATCCAGTGTAGGTACAGCAGGGTCCTGCAGGTGCAGCTTCTCCTTGGTATAAGCATCCTTTTTGTGCCACTGATAAAGTGTACAAATGCCTGTGGTACATATCTTGGTAATAGATTATGTGTAGCTATGCAGGTAACTGAAGCTTTATGGCAAAAAAGGCCAAAAACAGGTCAGGACAAAGGATAAGAATAAAAATAAATGTTGTCTTTGGTTGGTGTTTTTTAGCACATAAAAGTCTTTTATAGTATGGATATGATTTTTCAGCATGAAACTGTATTTCAAAAGATACCACAACTGAGTATTTCCATTCTAAAATTTCCTTTTTTATTAACGGTAACATCCTCATGACAGGTAATTATTTCGTAGATTAGTTTTTTGAGTTTGATTGGAAAAAGACATTAATGGAACACCAACTCTGAAGAGGATATAGGACCCAATTATGGGAAATTATCAATGATATATGTAACATGAAGAAATTGCATAGTGACTGGGTAGATTTGCTGAAAGGAGTCAGACAAGCAAATTACTCTGTTGCTCAGCTGGCAGGATCCTGAGAATTCCTCTCAATTCTGAACCTCATTAAGGAGTAGCTGTTAGTCAGGTGTACCTTACTGATCACATAAACCAGCTGTGATTTGTAATCATTGCAGCTGACAGTGTGACTCACAATGTGAGTGGCATTGGAGGTGTGGCACCCAAAAGACTTACTGGCCAAAGTCTTTCCAGGAGAAGCCTTGGTTGCCCATGGCCTGCTCTGAGCGAGGTCTGTCTGAGGATTTCCTTCAAGGACCGTGATTGACTCGTAGGGTAGGTTGGTTTATAGTTTGCCGTCTGGATGTGTCCTAGGGGAAAGCCTATTGGAGGCATCCTGAGCTGAGCAATGCGTGACTCTGGCCTGACACTTGGGCTGGCTCTTACCCTGTAGAACTGTGTGTTTGAAACTCAGAACTTTGCAGCAATAATTGCCTGTTACTGTCACTAATCTACTCCAGTTTAACCTGCAGCTTTTTCCCGAGGGTAGTGTTGGGTATGTTCTAAAGCATCCTTTACTAGGTGGTCTTGAGGTGAGTGCTGGCTGTCAGTGCAAGAGGTTCCATCTGCCTATTGGAGGGAATGACAATGGCTGAGGTGTGCTTGGGAAATAAAAGCAGACAGTAGTTTACTATCAGCTAAGCAGGTAATAAATACTCCTACAGAACCAATTGGTAGACAGCAAATCAAATGCTGCATGCTGAGGACAAACAAAAAAAAAAAAGAAGAAAAGATTAAAATGTAATTTCATTTACTTTAAAAGCAGATAACAGTACATTGATTCATTATGGTATTGATCTTAGTAACCTTAAATAGTGTTTTCCATGTCACTTGCATTAAGCTCCTAAATATACAGATATACCACATATTAACAATGCCTTTTACCAATAAATATTACCAATAATGTCCTAAGGATCTGAGAGGAATTTTGTTAGTCCATTATTGTACCTCAAATGTTATTTGTTAAAATCACATCATTTACATTGTGATCTAACTTACCTTTTCATCACCATAAAACTGAGTGATATTATACTGCTGAATGCTGTCATCTTCCTCGTCTTTATGAGATATATTGTCCTTTTGCAGGGCTAATATTTAGTCTACAGAAAATGTCTTAATATATCCTGTGCTTAAATTTGCAACCTATAAAAAAGAAAATGTAAATTTATGTCCAGACTTAAATGCAAGTAGCCTGCACAGAAAACATATGGATAAATCAGAAAGTAACTTCTAGTCTATTTCCTTGCCTATCTCAGCACTGATTCTTGTGTGAGCTTCATTAAGTGGTGTAAACTGCATGTCTAGAGAATTAGAAGATGTTTTTCCAAAGGGTTTGCATGAATATTTTCCTTAAGATACTGTGAGAATTAACAGTGGTTTGAGCATCCAGATCCATAGAAAGCTTTTAAAGTCTCAGACACAAGTTAATTTTCTTCTACCATTGCCTACATCAGCCTCCTTTCTTCACCCCAAAAACCTTCCATGGACTCTGGACACTAAATGAATCTGTTACACGTGAGTAAACCAAAGAGACAGTACCATTTATGAACTCCAGTCTTGCATGGGAGGGTAGAGGCACTGACTTGAAACTGTTAGCAATATTCTGATAAAGCTTTTAAAAGTCCTTTCTAACATTTTATATACAGAGGAACAGCTAGAGAAGTGGAGAGAGACATGATTCTCTTTGGCTGTTTACAGTAGTCGCTCATGAAGTGGGAGATCAAGATTCAGATATCTATTCTCATGAATACTCATTTACGTATTGAATGAGGTCTCAGGAGGAACAAGTACTCACCTTGTAATATCTGTAGCTGCCTCCCAAGGGGATGCTGTGCAATGTAGGTGGCAGAAAAGCCAGGGTCCATGTCAAGAAAGTAGATCTGGAGCTGTGCTGTACTTACCAAGGACATAGTGGACCTTCACCTCTTACCTTTCCAGATTAAGCTACCTTGGGTCCTGAAAGGACTGGGTGCTGGTGGGTGAGAGGCTGGACACAATCTGGCAGTGGGCACTCACAGCCCAGAAAGTGTCCTGGATGTGTCCCAGGAAAAGCCTGCTGGAGGCATCCTGAGCTCAGCAGTGCGTGACTCCCACCTGACACTTGGGCCAGGTCTCACCCTGTAGAGCTGTGAAGCCCAGAAAATGTCCTGGGCTGCATCCAAAGCAGTGTGGCCAGCTGAGGAGGGAGGCGATTCTGCCCTTCTGCTCTGCACTTTTGATACCCCCACCTGCAGTGCTGCATCAGCTCTGGGATCCCAGCACAGGACAGACACGGGCATGACGGATGGGTCCAGAGGAGGGTCACCAAAATGATCGGAGGGAGGGAGCACCCCTCCTATGAGGGAAAGCTTAGAGAATTGAGATTGTTCATCCTGGAAGAGGGGAGGGTTTGGTTTGACTTAACTGTGGCCTTCCAGTACCAGAGGGGAGCCTACAAGAAAGATGGAGAGGGACATTTTACAAGACAATACAGTGACAGGACAAGGGGGAATGTTTCCAAACCGGAAGACAATAAGTTTTGATTAGATATTAATAAAAAGTTCTTTACTGTGAGGGTGGTGACACACTGAACAGGTTGCTCAGAGAGGTTGTGGATGACCCATCCCTGAAAGTGTTCAAGGGGAGGTCGGATGAAGCTCTGAGCACCCTGGTCTAGTGGAAAGTGTCCCTGCCCATGGCAGAGGGGTTAGAACTAGATGGTCTTTAAGGTCTCTTCCAATCCAGGCCATTCTATGATTCTTAAAGGTATTTTTTTAGCCATCTAAGTCAGGGCAGTAGAGCTGGGTGATACGAGAGCCAGGGTCTTTGTTACACAGGCAGCGAAGCCCCTGGGGTGTGCACGTGTGTGGAAGCCGCTTCCAGCAGAGTTACGGAGAGAAGAGATCCCACAGGTTTGTGAAGTTAACCTTGTTGCAAATCAGTCTGCCACACATTCTCTCCTGTGGTTTAAAAAAATAACCGAGATGGGATTAAATCATCCGTAGTCTTAACAGCTGGATGCTTTATTCATTATAGGACACACCAACTTTCTGTTCTTTTGGGAAAAATACAACCGTTCACTTCTTATCATAGGGAGTTTGTAGTTCCTAAGAGTATATGGTTTCAGTTCTTTAAGTAAAACATTAGTTATTATATGAAAAAATCACTACTTACAAGTATCCCTGTGCCATTATGCAAGCAGGAACATCCCGGGGTGAGACTGTGCACCTGTTCCTGTGGCATCAGAAATAAACAGGCATACTGTAAAACTACATAGATGGTTCTAGTTTTAGGTTGTAGGGCCAGCTGCTGTGCCTTTTACCAAAGACGCTTCAGAAAGGAGGAAAAAAAGAAAGCATCCATGCAGGGGATTCTCTAAGAGTTGAGCAGGAATATTGTTCTCCACTATCATTCCCAGGTGGATGTAGGAATAGGAGCCTGTGTTGTATGTTTGTTGCGTGCAATGAGATGTGTTGCTTTTGATGTGTTTTTTGTGCTCAGACAATGCAGTTTTATTCTCTCCTTAGGCCAATTTGGGTTTCTGAATATTTACCTTTCATATTTTGAATTTTAAGTAAGTCTGGACTCCATGTTAGTGATTTTGCTTTTAGGCAGTGCAAGATGGGAAGAAAACCCAGGGTGAAACTTAAGCTACAGTTGTCAAAACAAAACAAATTAATGCAAGAAAAAATTATTCTAAGCCCAAATTTTGCTAATTTGGGTTACAGTATCCTTCACAAACTCCCCCATGCACCATGTTGCCATTGCCACAGCGGAGGTGAGACTCACGGTTTTCCTGAGGCACAGGAATGGGTACAGCGCTGCCAGGTGAGCCAGAACAAAGCCTGCCTCTGGCAAAACCAGCGGGGATGCTGCTGAGCTTGTCTCAACTTGGAAGTTATTCTGCATAACTTACCGTAAACACGGAGGGATAATTTAGAGATGAAAATTAATGCAGGCATGAAAAATGATAAATAAGAATTCAAAGTTTTGGTCATATTTGACCTTCAAGTTCATGTTCCTACTTGCACAGAAACAGCTGCACGTAGTTTATTAAGTCAGATTACACAGCCTAATGGTGGTCTTTGTGGCAAGCTCAGTAGTTTTTTTTTTCTTTTTACTTGATTTTTAGATGTTCATTCTCTGTGATTTGCAAGCATTCAGTAATTAGAAATTAATTAGAAATTTGAATTAATGGAAGGTGTTCTGTTAAAGAGCATCTCATTCGTACATTACTTGCTAATTTCATTTTTTTTCTTTTCCCACCCTTTTTTTAGATCTCATTGATATTAGTGTATTACCCTCAATGAAATTATCTCTGAATTATGAGATTGTAAGTGTGCCATTAAAGTCTTAAGTTCAAGTATCAGCTCTCGTAATAAATCTCAGAAGATATTCAGAGCTCAAGTCATTTAGCAAAGCACATACATTTTGACAAATACTTCACAAGTGAGAGGAGAAGGCAAGAGTGTCAGGAGAAGAGGAACAAACTAGAGGGAAAGCTAGTTAATTGTTTTCCTAGCACTGAGACTGATATTATAAGAATAAGCTGAGGAAGCAGGACATTAGAAAGCTTACCTAGGCTTTTAAGTACATTTTAAACTCAGCAAGTAACACTTACAGAGCGGAAAATAATTAATTTTAATAGAGGAAGTTTTTTAATCCAAAATACAGTTTTTGGAATACTGTGTTATATTTGTATTATATGATTTGTGGTCAAGTAAAAGTGCAGTTTTAGGCAGAGCATTTAAAAGTCCTCAGAAAATTAAATATATAGAAATTTCACTTTTTACCCCCTTGTGTTGGCATTTGGGGGTATCTGGGGTTCCCAAAAAAAGTGGTAAATGCAGGCAAATTCTATATTCTCCTGCCCATAATAATAATAATATAAAAAAAACATTTAACTGGACATGCTTTCTTTAAAACTCACACCTTGCTCTGACAATTGTTGGGCTGTAAGAGAAAGTGTTTGCTTGTACTATTTCTAGGAGCTGCAGGCAGATGATCTGCAGTGATTTATCAGAACGTAGATTTTTGTCCCCTGGAAATTATATTGTCACCTTCAGATGGATTAAGCTGAAAGTTTCCTGGGAAGCCTGTAGATTCTGGCCTGATGACCTCTTTAAATATTGCCAGTAACTTGCAGAGTAGTTGCATGATAAATTAGCCCAGCCAGAGGAATGACTACAGTCTTTGGATGAAGAGTTCAAAGCCAGCCTTCGCAACCATCCCCATTCAGCAAAGGCAGTAGACAGTATCAGTGTGCTTCCTAGTGTGGTCCTGGGAGCTGGTACAAAAAGATAAATTTTTGTTATTCCATCCTTCCCACTAGTAAAAGATCATAAGAGCTCTTGGCTTGTACTTGTGCTTTAAAGATATCTCTCTCTGTATAAAAGACTTACTTGGACTATATGCAGAACATCTGATGCCCTTCCACTGAGGTGAACCAAACTTAATATCTATTTTGGGTTGGGACTGTCCATTGTTATAACAATTATTTTTTTCTATATCAACTCAAACTAAAAGCAATTTTAGAAATAAAGCTGACATAAATAACTTCTAGGTTCTAAATAGCTGACCTTCTACACTATAAACACACAGTGATATCATTTGGAAATAGAAATTCAACTGTGTTATATTTCAAACTGAAGGAAAGGTGCTATGTTCATATTTTATATTAAATATGGGGACAAGCTGTAGTAAAAGTGCAAGCTATTTTCATGTATCCTTCTTTACCTAATGTAATTTCTGCAGTGTTTAAAGTACTGTGGTGATTTTAGAAGTTTGGCAGATTCCTGGGAGAGTAAAATATTGAATAGGTAATAAAATTTTGTGGAACAACTGGTACTTTTCATGGCCATCTGTCTTTGCCTGTCTTTAGTTATCATGTCTTTATCCAGTTCAGGATATCAATACCTAATTATACTATCTTGACATTCTAAGTGATCTGCCATCTCAAAGACACTTTGGAAGGTAATAACATCATATCCATAGTTAGTGGAAGTGTCAGCAGTTTTTTGGTAGCAGCTGTATGAGATTGTTAATTGTGTATTTAGGAAGGGGATTATGCAAACAATCTTCATACATAAAAGCCAAAGACTTCCACAATCTATAGTACTTCCCATAAACACCAAGATTGCGATAATAGTGGTCACGGTGGTGTTTTTTTGGATTTTAGAATTTTTTAATTTTCTGGGTTTAATGACAAATATTAGCCCATCCAAAAGTCTCTTTGTATTTTAATTAGTGTTTGTAATTGTTGCACAAAAAAATTAACAAAGCATGAATGAAAATCTTTCCTAGAGTTCTTGTCAGAGGTACAAAATATCTTCACCTACCAGCTGGGAATGTTACAAGGCTTAGGCTGTACTGAACAGCTATGTCTAGCAGCAGTAGTATGGGAAAGAGTTGCTTTTCCTTAATTGAGGAAGCTCCTTAGCTGCCAGTCCTTGGGGATTTGTGTGAGGAAGATTTCAGACTTCACCTGTCTCTTCGACTCGAAAAATGCGTTCTGTTGGAGGAAACTTTGACAAGCTGTGATCATCTAAAGCAGACGTCTATCCACAACCTTTAAAGAGGCTGCTGGATCATGCAAAGTTTGCTCTTCAAGGCAAGTGGTTCCAGAGAAGGAGATTACCGTCTCAGTTCAAACTTGAAAACAGTCTGATCTTTTAGTGGCCTGAGGCTGTAACATTAATTTTATAACTGGATAATAATTAACTTTATAGCTATGTTGAGTAATTTTGTCACCATACTGGTCTGAATATTAATGTTCTATGTGTGATTGCAGTTTTCTTTCTCATCATCTTAATTAGGGTATACCTGATACTCCAGCTGAATTTGCAAATTTATTTTTGAATTTTCATTTAAAATGTCCATTTTAAAGTGATTTGATTTCTCTATTTTTAACTTAGATCTTGATATGCCTCTAAGAAGAAAAAAAACCCCACAAGTTTATCTTGATTGTTCACGATGTTCTGAATTGGCAGTTTTCTCACTGGTTTCTCTGTCATTTCATTAATTGTTGTTTCTTACCTTTTTTTTACCTCCCTTGCCCATTTGCAATAAAACCAGTAAAGTTTAGTTTTCAAAGACTGTATTTTTGGGCCTAAAACTGTATCCTCTTAAGGGGCTGTTGTCTAGGTTTGTAGTAGAGCAAACATATCTTAAATAAGACAAACAAAAAATCCACCCTTTATAATCCAAGTTTTAATGCAATCTCAGATGAATGACTCACCCGTATTTCTATATAGGGTTGAAGTCAAACTTCATCTAAAAAGCAAACAAAACTTTGTGGAAAACTAAATCCAGAGTCAAAATGTATGTTCAGGACCACCATCGATAAAGGAAATGTTTTGGACATGGCATTAATGCAGAATAAGTTGGATGTTGAGCAAGCTGAGAAAGTTGGATGTTGAGGAAGTCCAAGTTTTGTTTTGGTATTTATTTCAAGTCTTGAACTTGCATTGTTTAGATCTCCATTTGTTTGTCTTGCATTTGAATGAAAATCACGCTCAACTTTTTATCTTCCTATTTTATCATTAACAGAAAATGCAAGGTGACTTAAAAATGTGACAAATTGTTTCCCCTGCCCCCCTAGCCCTAGGATTTCTTTCATCATATTTTTCTTCTGATTATGCTCAAAGAAGAGACTGGATTTTTTGTGGGATTTCTCATTTTGACCTTTGTCTGTCGCTTGAAACAGTGCCCCCTGGCTAAGAGATTAGCAAAGGGTAGGTATATTCTACCTTTATCTCCTTTCATTAGTGGAGTGAGAAAATTCATTAATTTCCTGCTCATTCACAGGTGATACTCTGTAAAGGCAGGGCAAGAAACTTCTTCTTGGAACCTCCGACATTTTTTCATTTATGCAGTGCTAAGTTTGGAGTTCTTGGTTTATTTGTCCTTCCACACAGCTGTTGTGGAATGCCGTCAATGTTAGATGCTGTTACTATGAAGGCATTTTGTAAATGCAGTTTATGACAGTTAAAGGAGCTGTTAATTGTATTGCCATTTTGTACTTTAGCAGAAGTTGCAGCCAGATAAATGATCTCATACCTTATCAGCTTTTGGAAAAGCACATGAAAAAACTAATTTTTTTTTTTATTTTTCCCTTATAGGAATTAGTGGCAAGATGGATATTCTCTTTTTTCTCAGTTAAGTAGAAATCATAAGCATTTGTGCATGCATAATCTCATTAAATTTCTAATCAGATTACATCAGCCTTTTTTCTCTACTAAGCGGCCCTGAAAACATGTTGGTTTGTATGAAATTCAGTTTGCCAAAAGATAAACAATCACTTAGCTTCCATTCTGTGGCCTCAGAAGCAACCACGCAGTGTTTTGAAAATGTTAGGCAGAGATATCCCATATGCATGTGGAAACCTGTCGCAAAAAGGAATGAATTTTTATAGGTTTATGGTGGTAAAATGTTAGCAAGGGGAATGGTTTTTTTAGGTACTCTCTTAAATTCTTGTCTGCAGATTCAGGAATACATAATGATGGCCATATGAGGGGACATTATTAGAATATGCATGTATTTAATATGTTTAGATTCCAAAGGTTAATGGCACATTAGCGTGTTTCATATGCTGATGTATTCAGAAACTGCATTTCAACAGCTATACTAAAAGATTATTGCAGCTTGAAAATTGGTTAGAACTAGTGGAATTAAAATTCTTGCAGCCTCACCTGAGTCCCATAGAGCTAATCTGTAGTAAATGCACCCAAACAGAATGTCTTTGTCACAACAACATTGTATGCTTATTTCATATGTGGAAAATAGAGGCAATGGAATGCTAAGACTTCAAACGGTCAAAAATGCGCTATTGTTTGAACTTTTAAAATCTGTATTGGTTTTTTATTATTCTTTGGTTTTATTTTTGTGATTTTCAAAACGGGGATCCAGATGAGTTAATTTGCAGTCCTGTCCTTTCTGGTTTTTGTCAAATCAAACCCTAAATGCCTCACATAACCCTTCAAATATAGAATAAACAGGCTTGTGGATAGCTGTGAAAACTTGGGGGCCGTTGGCTTTGCTGCATTTAGAAACTTAATGGTGGAAGCAAGGTTTTGATTCCATAGGTACTGTTCAGTAACTTCATTGATCTCAGTTATTTAACATCTAGTTTCTACTTATGAAGGGTATGTATAGCTAGCATTATCAGTCACTGGGCAGTACTTACTTTGGGCATTGAATCAAAGAGGCACTCTAGGGGAAAACTGTGTGGCAATCAGGTTCTGATCTCTCTTAACAATGTTTGAATTTGTTACTTCAGTGAATTCTCATGAAAAAAATTTTCACCCAGGAACAAGACAGAGATTTGCTTGTGTTGTAGAAATTCCACAGGTGGTTGCTGAGACTAAGGAAAGTTGGTTTTATCCCAGAATAAGGAGTTAAGTAGTTGTAGGCTTTTCTTGTCATACTCTGTAAAACTTCGCAGCTTTAGCCCGCATCTGATTTGTGTCCTCATTTACTCTGTCTGCATGCATATTCCTCTGCTTTTATTCTTGCCTTCTCTCTCCCTTTTTTTCCCTTTCACTCTGGGTCCTGTGGCCTTTCTTCTGACTTTCTCCTCAATTTCTTGTCTTTAAAACAATTGCTTTTTCATTTTTCACACAGCTTGAGCATCTGCCGAGTAAGTGGATAATTGGGAGTTAGGGAAGGGATTGAAAGCCTATTAGGAACTGCAGACAAAAACCTGGACATGTGGTGGGAGGAGTGAGTGCCAGTAAAGTCCTGCTCAGTTGCCTGCAGCATTGTAGGCACATTTGGGACTTGAGGAAGGAGGAATTTTTTTTGCACATAGGAAAAAAAAAGAAAATGTAGATGCCAAATGCCAGTGTCTTCCATGAAGCTCTGTGAAGACTGTTCAGTGGCTTGTTATTTTCCCAAGTTTAGATTCCTTTCCATAAGAAAGACAAAGGACATATCCAAGAAAGAGATAAAAAGATTCTCTAACTTCATAACTCTGAGGAATTAAAATTGTGACATGAATGGTGTCAATTTGGGAACTCTACCTTAGAATGTTCTGCTTTGGCAACATTCTCAAACTTAGCCAACTTATTTCAAGTTCAAATTCTTAGAGTCCATTTTTTAAAGAGTTGCTTTTGAGTTATGGGAATTACCAGCCCAGACTCTTTTAAAAAATTAGCACGTGATAAGCACTTGGAAAAAGTTCTATCTAGGGAAGAATTCAGCAACCAGAATAATACATAGAATTGAACTATCAGCTCAGCCTATAATCTTTTTATCCTGTGCGTGACCAAAAAGATTAGAAAATAAAAATGAAAAGCCTGTATCCACTAGAAATAACTGTATGGTTGCTGAATTCCAGAAGGAAAATGCTAAAAAATACTTATCTCTCTTTTTTTCTAATACTATTGAGATCTTTAGGACATTCCTATGCAAGGTAAGTGGTTTTGACTAACAGTCTTTTTCACTGATGGTATTTTGTTTGTGATTGAAGCTGGGCTCCTCTCTTTCTCAAACTCTTCTGAAGGAGGATCATCATGATCTCAGAGGTGTCATTCTTCCTCTGTTTCAGTGGCAGGTGGAGAATGGTTTGAGATCTCAGGCATTCCTGTGAAACCTGTTCACATCGGAATATGCCCCTTTGTTTTGACTCACACTCAGCATTATAAAACTCCAGTGAACTCAGTGGAAGTTAGGAATGCTCACAATGACCCGAAATCAGACCATAAATGTTGCCAGTCTGTATGGAAGAGTACTTCAGTATATCACACTTCCATAATAATGTTGCTGTGCATGGATATTCTCAGTCTGACAGATGTTTGAGAAAGATAAGGGTAACTAGAAAAAGCAAGGATTATTTTATAAAAGAAAAATCAATTCTTTATACCTGAAGGCCGTTTGGGTTTGGTACATGACATTGGGCATCTCTGTGGACATGCTGATATCAGTGACAACGTTTTTGGCAATTTAACCACTTTTTTGGACCCTTACTTTAATGCCTTCGTATGTCAGCAGTACTCTCAAGCATTCAGTCAAAGAATGAGAAAGAGAGAAGCTACCAAATAAAAGCCAGCCAGTGAAGGTTGAGTAGGGCCACTTCTTATTTCACATATGCAACAAGAGTCTTGAACATCATCACCTAAAAAAAAAGTGTATCTTTCCCTGGTAGAGCAGTAAGATGGTCTTGGCCAAGCAAGGTCAAGCAAGGCTCTCCAGTGCATGTCAAGAGGATCCATAGCAAATGACACCTTCACTTGGAGTGATCAACCGTGAAGTGAGTGTTCAAAGGAAAAAAATGCGCTACTGTTCATGCTAATTTCAAATGCGCATGTAATTTGTAGTTCTGAGGAGTACTTTCTGTCATGGTAGATTGGCTTCTTTATCTGCTAATTAAGGCGCTTCAGTTCCTCTGCATAGACACCTAAAGTTACATCAGTAGTAAAGAAAACAGCTCATTATTAATCTAGTGATGAGGATGTAAAAGCTGAATCAAAGCACTTAGAACCAAACCTGTTGACTTTCATTTGTGTCTAAGTCTGCAGTTTAGTCATTAAAGTGAAACTTACTTGGATTCAAAATCTTTGCACTCAGAGAGAAAGCTCTCTGAGTTCACAGGGCTTATTCAGAGAAGGAAGCTGAGAAAAGTGCTTTCTTAGCATCCGAAATGGTCAGTCAAACACATGCATTTACCTAGGCTGAATTCTCTGTATATTGAATACTCATTGTAATCAGGGTATAGTCTGAATTATTGTTTCTTATTTCAAAGAGAATTGACGAGTTGTGGTGGTGAAGTAGTAAATGTCATTTTCAGATCCATGCCCCAGTCTGCCACTGAAATTCTCATGTTCCTTTTTTGTGGCCAATTCTGAGCTTCTTTCCAAAAGTGTGCTGTGAATATTGCATTCAGTCTCTCCACAGAGATAATCAACTAACTCCCATACGGAGAGAATTTTGTTGGAGTTTGTGTTCCCTTAAGAAAAGAAAAAATAATAATGTTTTCAAACAAATGCATCTTTTGCTCATGTCAGAATGTGACTAATTACTATAACTTCCAGCTCTTTTGCCACGGTATGCTGCTGGAACCAAGTGAGAGGTTCTGACCCAGCTGCAGTCTGTAATTAGGGCAGAGCAAGTTAGCAAACAGTTTATGTGTTGCTGTACTGTATGCAAACTGGATTCCTGTAATATACCTGGGGAAATTGCAAGAAAGAAATAAAGAAAAAAATAAAAAGAAAAATGGCGTCAGAAAACCATATTCAACACTGCATATGCATAGTGATGTGTGAAATTATATTCTGTACTAGAAGGAAGGAGAAGGCTGTTCTTACTCTGAGGAGTATGAGTGGCTTTAAATATATTTTACGGCATAACAACAGCATGTAGAATTTGGTGCTTAAATATATTCATGTAGCAGCCTAACCTGAAAGGAATGTGTATCATATAATCAGTTCAAAGTTGTTTTTTCTTGGTCTTTGTAGTATTCATGTAGAACTCGTGAGCATTTGCCATCAAAATTTGGCCGCTGGAGAAAACAAGGATTATATTGTTGGGTTGGTTTTTTTTTTCCTTCTGTAGTGCTCTGTATAGAATAAATAACACTAAAAATACCTACTGAGCTGAGTTGGCTTGTGTTTGCTTGAGAGAGCTCTGCAAGTGTGTAGGTGAATGTGCTTTGCCTGTGCTTTTTAAATTACAAGCATTTAAGCTTAATCACTTGCTCTTTCAAGTAATTTGCAATCATCTGCTTTTGTTTCAATATTCATGTTTCTTTATGCATGCTTTGGAAAGATTGCTTTCTCTCACATATATAATTATACTTAAATGATATAATGGTTATTACACAAATCCGAAAAACAGCAATGTGTTTGGGGGAAGTATCAAAATGGGGGAGGTAGGTCAGATTGCCATCATGCCATCTTTGACAAGCAATCCCTTTAATTAGTCATTAGCTGACTTTTCCAGTCAGTTTTCCAGCAATGATTGTGTCACTAACATTACAGAAGAAGGCATTGCATGGCAAAAAGGAAAGTCTAGCCAACAGTGTCACTCAGAGCTGTTTTTAAATGGATGATTTACAGTCTCATGTCTCTTGTGGTGTTCTTCAGCCAGTTTTTCTCCCCCCTGGCTAAGACTTTCTCCTTAGCAATGAATTAGTGGCTGTATTGTCATATGCCTGTTGCTTTTTGGTTGATTTGTTTCTCAGTAAGTACAAATGTTTTCTTAGCATTTGTTATGATACAGGAAAAGGAAACTTGACTACCAAAAGTGAACCATACAGTTCTGGCCTTTTCACTGACTCAATTTTTCATTCTAATGTATTGTTTTGGTCTAGAAAATTATGTACATGTATATATATCTCCATATAGCTGCATTAAATGTCATCTTAAGAACTATGCTGGATTACAATCTTAAGAAATGTGTTCTTCAGCTTTTTAAGAAAAAAAAATTAAAATTATACTTATGGTTTGGGAGGAGGAAGTTTCTCTGCTTCTTCCTATCATCTGGGTGTGCTGATTGACTAAATTGTGCCTCCTAGAAATGTCAAGGCTTTCAACCTAAGCTCTAAAACTGATATCTTTTATTTCCTTCCTCTCTCGTTATCAATACTGAATTTTTTATTGTATTCTTCTAACCAGCAAAAAATTGGAGTTAACAGAGGAGTTGCTTTACCACAATCATACTGTTGTATCCTACAGACTCACAGATAATGGCAGACTGGCACAACCTGTTTCATAGGCTAAAGGGTAAACTACATATTCTCCTTGAAAAGTTCTAAATGTCTTAAGAACCCCTTCACAAATTCTGAAGTCTTGCTGCCATGTTTTTTCCTTTACCTTTTCCATTACTTTTTTAGCAAGTTTTTGTTTTGTCTTTCTACAAGTAAGGAATTGTTCATTCACAGGTCATGATGCTAATATCTTTGATTCCTTGGAATCTCTTGTTCTTTGTAGCCTTAGATCCCAGTAGCTCTGAGAAGAAAGCGAGCACAGTCTTTATGTTGAACGTTGCATCGTGATAATTGTATAATCATCCTTGAACTCCTGTAGTGTTACTCCAGCTCTGTTTTGCCATAACCAAACCAACACAGTCATTTCCAAGCTGCACTGGTTATACTCGGAATATACCAATATAAAAGATAATATTCCACATTTGTGGACAGAAATTGGGTTCTTAACCCTTGTATCTGATTCAGACTCCTACTTGAAAGCATGAGGGAATGGCATACATGAGCAGCAGTTCACCTCATTCTGCTCCTGTCTATATTATGTTATCAAAATTACTCTAATAACTGCTGAGTATTACTCTCATAACTGCTGAAAATTTATTGTTAGAGAAAGCAGTGATTTCTCTGGAAGGAGTAGAATTTCTCATAAAAAATGATAACTTTTCTCTGTGCTGTGGCTGTTGTAATTTTTAAGAACGTTGCAATCTAGTTGATATGAACTTAATTCTGCAAACAATAGTTGTCTCACAGTAGGGCATAACTCTAGCTGACTGTAGAAGCTACCAGATGAAAGCCTCAGAAGAAAATTTAATTAATTTCTTTGTCTTTGAAGCCTTGTAAAACAGTCAATATTTTGACTTTTAAAGTGGAACTGGCACTCGAATTGGCATCATTTTAGTAGTGTATCCTTCATGTACATTCGATAATTTAATGGTAAAAAAAAAAAACAACAAATGTGCTTACATTCTTTCTTAGTCTTGTACATCAGTTTGTCTAGGAACTGGCAAAGACTGAAATTACTAAGTCCAAAATAAATTTATTTGACTTGACACTCATTTATTAGTCCCTGTAGGTGAATATAGAGGATTAATTGTCCACATCAGTCCATTTTTACTTTGTTTATCTTTTTGCTTAGAGACTCATCTCAATCCAGAATATTCCAGCTCAGTATAAAGTTAATTGTTTTTAGTGTTTGTTACACTCTATTCTGCATAAAATAATTAATTTTTATAGATTGTGGGGTTTGGTGGGTTATTTCCTTCAAAAATAAGCTATTATACAGTTCAATTCAATGATTTATATACCTTATGTTAAGCAAATGAAATTAAAATGTAGCATAGAAATTTAAAATCTAGCTATTTTTCTTCTTTTGCTGAGTTAACAGAGTGTAATCATCTGATACGGTGACTCTCTTCAGGGAAGACAGTGTGTTTGAGTCATAAAAAACTTTCCATTATTTTCCATAATGGAAAATTCCTAACTCATTTTTGGTTATTCTTTCTGACACCAAAAGAAACAGGCAGATGAGGTGATAGCTATTCCTACTCTGTCATCAGATTATAAAACATTTTTGGAGGTTAATCCAGAAAAATATTTTGCTTCATTTGAAGTCAAAATACTTTTATATATTGTGAGTCCACAAAAAGTTACCATGTTGATGTTAGCCATGAATAATAGTTTTAATTATGTTATTGTTTCTCTCCTTATTTATATGCCATTAGTTTCTTTCCTTTTTCTTCATCTACAAGAATGGTGAAATAGATTTGTTGATTTCACATTCTTCTGTACAATGCTGAAATTTTGGACTTGTCTATAGCTGAAGATATATTTATTTATGAATGTGTATAACAACTTCTTTCTGAATTTCATTAACACGTCTAGCCATTACCTAAGAGAGGGCAATCTTCATGCATTTACACTGATCTCAAGCAATTAAAAAACAATCAAGTTTGGAAACAAATTTGCAATGAGGTTCCCTTGAGAAACTAGTTGTAGAATGGTTGAATCATCTTACAGTGGAAAAACAATCTCAAATTTAAATATTCTGGAGCCTGAGAGTGTTATGAAGCTTGAATAATGCATATGTTGAAAAAAGTGTCAGATGAGAGGTGATATACAGGAAAAGTATTGTAGCTGCATTGTTGTACCTTTTACTCACACTGCAGGCTTGGTCCCTGTGGCTTTGGGCTGGTTTCATAAATTTGTTTACTCTCTGCATGTGCTTTGTGGAAGAAGCCTCCCAAAATAATGTGTTTTAGAGCCAGATGTTTGCAAAAGATAGAATTTTTCATCTGGCAGAGTGTGAGATGACCAGTGGCTGAATGTTGCTCTTGATCCCACTGTCCATGTCCCCAACAACAGTGTTAAACAGGGCTGGTCCCAACACCCACCCCTGAGGTCACCACTTGTCACTGAGCTCCACCTGGACGCTTAGTCACTGACCACAACTCTTTGAGGCAATTCCTTATCCACTGAGTGGTCCATCCATCAGACTCATGTCTCCAGTTTAGAGAAAAGATATCATGTGGGACAGTGTCAAACATTTTACACAATTCCAAACAGATGATTTCAGTTGCTCTTCTCTCACCCACTGCCACTGTAACTCCACTGTAGAAAGCCATGAAATTTGTCAGGCATGATTTTCTTGTAGTGATGCCCCAGTGGCTGTCACAAATCATGTCCTTGCTTTCCACGTGCCTTACCAAGTTTTCCAGGAAGATCTGCTCCATGATCTTGGTGGGCACAGAGGTGAGACTGACTGTCACCCTCATTTTTTCAGCCTTCTCTTCTGTTTCACAGTTTCATGTTTTGGGTTCTTTCTCATGCTCTGGTCTGTAAACACAACCAATGTTATTGTATAGTTAGTTTCAAGGTAGTTTACATTCTTTGTCGTAGAGATATGAACAGCTGATGGACAGTTGTCTTAACCAACAGGACAGGTAGAAGTGTCAACCTTCTCCCCCAATCCCTGGCCTTTGTAGATATACTATATATGGAGTCAGACTGTCAAATAAAGTAGAGTTTTAGTTCATGCCTTCTAATCAAAGTGTAAGTGTGTATTTGTGTGTGTGTGACGAACTGTGTCAACTGACCAGCCCATAGCTACCTGGGTTTTGCTATTTTTTCTTTTTTTTGAAAATAGATGTTATGTTTTCCCTTTTTCAGTCAGTGGGAACTTCAAGAGACTGCCATGACTTCTTGAATAGTGGCTTAGATCTACATTCTGCTGATATCTGTTGGTATTCTGAAACTGTTTCGTTGGGTTTGGTTTGGGTTGGTTTGGGGGGGGGAGGGGGCTTGGTTCTCTTTTTGTTTGTTTAGTTTGTTTGTGAGGTTTTCTCTTCTGTTGTGTTTCGTGGGAGTTTTTTTGGTTTTTGTTTTGGTTTTTTTTGTTAGTGGGTTTGTTTGTTTATTTTGGGGTTTTGTTTTGGTTTATTTTTTTTTTATTACAGTCCTGTGCGGTAAGAAACTTTTCCTCTTTTCTTATTCTGCCTAAAGGCTTAAGAAAGCTTTATTGGGGGTTGTTGAAGATGTAACTGATATGAATTCAGGATTAAGGAACTAATTCTGTTCAGTCTCTATGTGCAATATGCTGCGAGTCCTGAAATGAATATTTGCCTGAGAGCCCTGAGTGTCTGTGTCAGGATTGTGTTTCTGCAGCTTTTTCAAGATAGAAGCCAACTGTTCAGGTATTTTGTAGATGATTTCTGATGCGAGATTTGCTTGAGCTTTCTAAGTATGTCCCAGTTGTGATCGTAGCTTCCTTCCAATGCCCCAGAAAGCAATCCATTCAGCCCAGTGAACAGCCCAGTCTAAAAATTATGAGCCTAATTTTGGCCAGATTAGCCTTGCTTCTAAATCAACAAGTTTGCAACAGATAGCCAGCCATGCTTGTAGATCAGCATCCAAGACAGCACAATTTTTTCTTTTTTTTGAGATTGTTTCACATTTCAGTGTCTTTCCAATCCCCTAAATTCATCCCTCATCTGTGCCATAATTTCTGTCTCTATTCCTGGAGAAACACAAACTGCAGTAGCCAGAGTGAGCTACTCTTGCAAATATTTCTCTTAGATATTTTCCTGTTATTTCTTAGAACACTGTCAGTATTCTCTGTGATACGCCTTACCTCTTCTTGCTGCTCCCAGTGGTTATCTTTCACGAGAGATACCATCTCACATCAGGAAAATAACAAGTATTTTCACTATGGTCTGTAAGAATTTCCAACCCCACCCCCTTTTTTTTTTCCTCTTAACCCAGAATCCAGTTGGCTTCAAAGTACCTTAATTAGTTCAGAGAGATGACTTCATGCTGTCAGGTAATCCTACCTCTTTGGGAGACCTGGGGAGTTTTGCAGTGTGGCAGATTTGTCACTGTATCATAGTGTGAGCCCGACCCCAAGCCTGAGATTTTCAGGGGTCATTGTCCTTCACTAGAACTGAGCCTATTCAAACTGAGGGGAGTTTTTCAGTGTGTGGAAGGTCCAGGCCAAGGCACCGTTGAAAGCAATTTCCAAGGGAAAGCAAACAGAGCAGCTAGGCTTGCATTTTTGGCCATGGAATGCAAGGTATCCATACCTTCACCATAAGGTCTTTTTATTTCTTAGTTTAAATGGAAGACTGTGGTTATAACACTTTTTTGATTGTGGGTTGTTGGGTTTTTTGGACAGCATAAAATGCAATAGCTGGCTTCTGTGTAAGGTAGTTTGTGTGCAGCAATAGAAGCACACCTTCAAAATTGTCCTGGTGCTGGAAAAAAGTCAATATACTTCAATTCCACTTCTCCTGTAAAGGAGAAATATGCTTTCCCCAGTAGTTGTGTTCTTCACCATTCAGTTCTTTTTTTCAGAAGGAAATGAGGAAGTACCTCGAAATAAATAAGTTTGGAACCCACAGAGGAATCAAAATTGCCTGATACAAGGGTGAGACAGCTAATCATACTGTGGTAAAATATTTAGAAATAATGAAATAAATGTAAGGAAGCAGAACTGATCTATTATTAATTATATTTTCCACAGGCATTTCCATAATATGGTGCAATCAGCACTAATTTTGAACAAGCATTACCAATTTGTTATAAATGTTATATACATACATATATTGGTACAGTTTCAAAAGCAAAACTGCAGAAAAATCCTAATTGTGGTGAAACTTTACAGTTATGTCTTTATGTAAGATTTTAGCTACGTTCTTCAACATCAGGAATAATGTAGGATAATACTGCTTTTTAACAGAAATTAAGAAAGCATATTTTTTAACTTGTTTTTTTATTCCAAATGAACTTCATTACTTAATTTGTGTATTATCAGGGAAATAAAAAAAAATGATACCCATAGAATAATAATCTCCTGCTTTCAGAGTATCAGTAGAGGAATGTAAATTTAATATAAATTCATGGAATTCATGTGTTAGATAAATTCAGTAGGATGTCAAAGAGC
Source organism: Donacobius atricapilla (assembly GCA_013397315.1). Taxonomy (NCBI): domain Eukaryota; kingdom Metazoa; phylum Chordata; class Aves; order Passeriformes; family Mimidae; genus Donacobius; species Donacobius atricapilla. The sequence goes on along the minus strand of WBMY01010740.1, from coordinate 300,109 downwards.
AAATACTCAAAGTATTGATGAAAAAAAGGACTTAGTGGCAGAGTAGATTAATTTTTGTACAAGGGATAAAGCCCTGACTGAAAAAAAAAAAAAAAAAATCAGTATTCTCTCTCTCAATCCTTTGTCCTAAACATCAGGTCTGTGTTTGCCTCACATGTGCTTACATTCATAGTAGAGGGACTGTGTAGTCTGGGATATGTTTCCTGTTTCATCTAGGCCATGGATTAAAATATAGATAATAATTCATAGCAGAGATTCCTTGGAAAGCACAGATCCTACGTGTGGTAGTGTAACTGTCTCATGATGCATGACCGGCTGATGTCATAGACCTTTCCTGCACACTGCTTGTGCAGAAGTACACCCACACTCACACACGCACACAGAATTGCATATCCTGCCACATTTCCCAAGTGCAGAGTGTTCAGCATCCCCGAGAAGCGGCCCCAGGGAATGTATCATTTACCCAAACACGGCCTTGGGCTTGACCTCAGTGGCTGGAGCTGTGGCAGGATGCCGCAGGGAGAGGCATAAGTGCAGAAAGAGAAGCAGAGGTGAGCAAGGTCATCACACTGTGGCTCCCTTTCAGCAGCAGGGCTGAAGACAGAGCTGCAGGTGGCTCCAGGGAAAGTCACATTTACAGTCTCCCTGTAGTGATGTCAGAGCATAAGAAGTGAGGCAGGGAGCTGCTTATTTTTTTCTGTGCATCTTTGGATTTTTATTCCTAATAAGTGTACAGGATCTGCTGTGGTAAATCTGCATTGTCAATTGCTAGAGACTGCCTGGGGACTGCATGGTATCATTTTGGTAACATTTCACATTTTAGAACTTATCTATGCAGCATTGTCTAAGTACACAGGCACTTGAATAGGCTTGGGTAGCCTGTGTGGGACTTAAAATGCTGCTGAGATACCTGTGCTGTTCATTTCAAACTAGCTTGAGTGGAAATGAGCTTCAATTAAAGCACTGGGTGCTGAAGGGTTTATATTGTTAGCTTGGCAATGAAACTGCTTTCTTTCTTTCCTCCCTAAGAAAAACCCCAACAACTAACCATCAATTGACAATAGAGTTCCTGATTAAAGCTCCCAGAAAAAGCTGCCTTTGTAAGTGAAATATGTGGACCTCTAAGAGAACAGTGTGTACAAAAGCACTGAGTTTATTTAACAAGAAGTAGTTTTTATGTGTAATCTTGATCACTGTGCATTTCATACCTGGGAAACAGCATGACTGGCATCTATTTAGCTGTGTAGAAATCACTGCAAACCAGATCCTTTTACCCTTACGTGTGCTGTTTAGTATCTCTTCCCATTTGAATTCATTCAGATTTCATTCTGTTTGTTCGGCATAGATTGAGCGGGACAGTGATTTGGTCAATGATCTCATACATGCTAGTGCTTTTATGATTATATTAGGGAGTGGAATATATTTTCATGTTACTTTAATCAAAGCAGAAAGCAGGTTATGTTACTTTATTTCCTGTACATGTGGTGTTTAATTATTAGTAGGATTATGGAAGTTTACTGTCTTCATAGAATGACTGTAAAACTACTGATGAAAAAAAAAATTTCAACTTGGCCAGGAATCTTATTTCTACACTATATGTTTTTCTTTATTCTCTGCATTTTCTAACACCATTATCTTTAGATTTTTAGATTAAATTATGTCTTGGACTAAGGTTTTATTCTGGCACATGTTATCCTTTTTGATGAGGAGCATTGCACAGTAGGTACCTTAGCAGGCAAAGGGTTGCTTGCAGTGTATTTGGAGTACTGGTCTGTTGCAGCAAGGCAAGAGGAGAAAACACCTCAAGTATTCTTTCCTTTGTTCCTACCTTTCCTTTTTTCTTTTTTCCCTGTCTAGGCTGCTAATCTTTTCAGACTTGACACCCAAGCTCAGAACTGAGAAGAATAGTTGTTGACCAAGTTTGGAAGAAAACAAGTACCAATCCGTTTGTTCATAGAGTGTCTAATTTATATGAGGAAAAGTCGTTTTGAATTGGCAGTTTTCATTTACCTTTTATTCCCAGTGCCGTTAAGAATCTCTGTGTTCTGTGATAAAGCTGGCTAACAGACTTGAGGCATTTGCCATGTTGTCAGCAAGCATTTGGAAACACATTTGTAACCCTGTTGGCCCTATCAGACTAATGCATTGAGTCTAACTTCTGCCCAAGTGCTGAACTAACCCATTACTTAACAGGCAGCTCTTGGAGGGGTTGGAAAGGTGTGCCGATGGGCTGTTACAAAAGCAAACGCGCTCTGACAAAGACCCAGTGGTGGTTCACAAAAATGTATGAGACTGCTTGACATGCAGCTAAGAACTGCCAGGCCTGCATCACATACTTGAGCACATCTCTGATTTGAGCATCTTTCCAAGTAAATCTGAAAACTTGAAACTACTAATTGGAAACCTAATTTTGAATTATTGACCAAGAATTAGTGAATCATTCATATGTCAAAATATTATTATATCCTTCATATGACATCCTCCCACCATCTTTCTTCAAATTGGAGGAAAGAGCAGAATAAAAAGGGATTTTGAGTTAAGACAGCAGCAAATAACGGTCTTGCATTAAAAGTTATTAAAACAATGAAAAAGGATTCAAATTGACTATCTAATTAGTTCTTGGAGTTCACAGCTGGGTACTGTGCAGAAAATCTAAGGTGTAGTTAGGATATTAGATTGCCATCTTAATTGGGCAGTATAATTTTGCAGCAGTATATAATGAGAATTCAAGCCAACAATTAATTCAGTGGTTCAGCTGGTAGAATTCTTGGGTTGCAGCCAGCTTTGCTTATAACCTCAGTTACATCCTTTCTTTCCATCCTACCTTTCTCCTGAGGATGGTCAGCTTGCTTTTCTACTACTTATTTTAAAAGGAAATTATTGTGAAATATCGAAAGTTAGATGACTTGAAAATCCAGTACCATTCTTGAGCAAATATTGAGTATTTCATGAGGCAAGAATAAAGGAGGAGCAATATGTTAATAAATTATTTAGATGAAGTAAAACACTTCCATCTAAATGCTAAGAAATATTTTTTTTTCTGTATTACATGTAATAAATACATAAAGCTGTACTGAAAAAGAGCCTTTTGAAGCCCTCCTTATTCTCCTTATGTCATGGTTGTAGAATCCTTCACTGTTTTTCAAACTGAAGTATTGATCCTAAAGTGTGTATGTAAACCAAAAAGGTAGTCTGCGTATTCTATAGTGCTCATAAATTTGCTTCTGTTGGTTTCAAAATGCAGGCAGGCAGAAACCTTACCTCCTAATACCCTTCTCATGTATTTTAGACCTGTGTTCTTTGAGGAAGGATGATAGAAAACATTTATATGTAAAATGTACATAAAATTAATCACATATTCAGCAATTACTTCTTATTCAAGTCTCATTTACTTTTGTATAAAGATGAGCAGAATTGCCAAGTCTACAAACTGTTTTCTTATTTGAGAAACACTGAAGGGTACTTCAGTTTGCTTCAATTACTTAAGAGAATAAGCCAGTGCTGAGGCAATTTAAATTATCAGTTTATATTACAGATGACTTTAAATCCAAGTGAATGCATCTGAAAGCTAGAATTTTGGAATGGTAGTAGAATTCTGATTTAGGAATTTTTCAGTTCTTCTTAGGACTTTTTACATGGATTTTTAAGTTTTTGATTCATATAGAAGCCTTGTGGTTTTCCCAGTCCCAAAATACATGTTTTCGTTACATTATTGGATGCCCTAGTTAAGGAGGCAAATGCATGTTCAAAGAAGAAGTTGAGTAGAAACTGTCACTTTAAACAATGAAGATCATTGTTTAAAGTGATTAAACTGATCCTTTCCAATTTTTGGTAATACTTTCAGTAAACATGCTTTATGTTATGGAAGTCATATGGCTGAAATACCTTTTTTAGAGATCAAAGCAGCGTGCTACATGTCATTAAGACATGCTGTAATGTTTTCTTTTACATATAAAACTGCCTTGTGCTAATGCAATTTGTCCTGAAGAAATGAGTTTAGGCAGTCCCATTACAGTTTAATTTTTTTATATATTAGTAAAATAGTTGCATAGGAGACTTCGTAAATACAACAGATACCGTAAACAAAAGGCAGTGAAAGATATTTGCAAAAAATCTAAATGGGGAATTGCTTTAAAAATATGAAATCAAATAAAGTTCATCAAAATACGAACCTGGAAATTCACTAGGTTTAAACAGGCTTGGGACAGGAGAAGAAGCAAATTGTAGCACTAATGGAAACCCTGCCAGGATGCAAATTCCCCAGCCATCTTCCACATTAAATTTGTTAGTCCTGTATTCTGCAAGCTGCCTATATACTATGTCTAAAACTACTTTATTTCCCCAACTTGTTCTTTGTATACCTGTGGAAGGGACAGGGAGAAAAGGTGGAGCAGTAACATCCCACTGCAGCTGTCAAATTGTCCTGCTCTAGGAGAGACCAAAAGCCTCACAGATATGCTGTCTTCTGACAGTGAAAAAAAAAAAAAAAAACAACAAAAAAACCCCCAAATGAATGTAATTAAAAGATAATAGAATGCAAGTGTATGTTTCTCTTAGTATTATCCAACAATGACAGATGAATTCTGAGACAAAGCTGAGATACTTATTTTTGAAGCAGTTGCCAACTATTTTCAGCAGGAAAGTTCACATCCTATTAACATCGTCACTACCCAAGCAAATGTTAAGCTTTTAAAGCTCAGATTTCCACTCTCCCAGAAGATAGTTCAACCTGTCACTTGGATTGAATCCAAAAGTCTTTGCTGCTGGCATTATCACGGTGACACCCAAAATTTTTCAGTGCCATGCAAACAAACACACACACTTTACTTCTCCAGAAGGCTTGCAGTGTTACAAGTTGTAAAATCTCACTATTAAAAGCCATAGGAGAGTTGATTTACTTTGTGTGGCTGCCATTACACTGTTGCTAATGCTGCAGTGTCCTGAAGAGCTAGTTCAAGATTTTTCCTATAAAATGTGGCATTTATTGATGAAGTATTTTGGTGGGCTATACCAGAGTAGCTGGTCTCAGATACTGCTCAACACCCTCAGAATTTTGACTCAAAAATTAAGGCATTTTCCTAGTCCTTATTGTTCATAAAATCTGCTAACAAAATGTACCATAAATAGTAAGATACGCAAGCTGCTTATATTAATAATTCTCCTTTTAAGATCTGAGTTCTGTTTTGGAAATTAAGGTCTTTGCTGTTGTCTCTAGCACTATAACTTGTGAAATACAGTTTTATTTTTCTCAGCAGGTCTTTCTTCTCTTGGTTTTTTTCCCTAATAATAAAAAATCTGGCATTCATGAAATTTGATGATAGATCCAGGTCCTAGGAGTGTTTGCCCTCTTGTGCCTCTTCCTTGAAGTAATTTCTTGTTTGGGCAGCAAGAGGGTGAGCTGCTGATCATGCTATTGCACTTGCAGCTTTGGATGGGCTCTTCCCTTCAAGGAAACTCCACTCCTAGTGATGTGCTTCATAACCCGTTATTCGTTAAGTAATCTAAATCCCATTTCAGTCCTCACAGATGTGCCACAGAAAATAAAAGAAAAAGCCAGTATTTCGAATAATAGTTACACACACTCAGCCTGGAAAGCACACTTTTTGTTAGCATAGATGCAGTTCAGCTGAAGACAGAATTACAATTTTGGATAGAGAGACACATAAAGTTTTTACAGGTGTATCAAGCTTGAAGGAAGAAATGCATAATCAATCTTCTTAGTTTATAATAAAAAGTACAGTTCATGGTTGCAGGTGGGGTTATATCAGACAACACCTCATATCAGAATAAGCTTCAGCCAGAGTAAGCTTCTTGGAAAAAAATAGCTGGTTTGTTAGCCTGTTTATTGTGGTTTTGGTGACGTGGTTTTTCTGAGAATCCAGGATGCTGAGTTTCTCTTAGAAAATGCACTTTAAAAAGTGTTTTCTTAAGAGTGATAGAAAACTGTTTGGTCTCCCCAGAAATTTTACCCAAAGTATGGTCCTGGAGTAAGCATTCAGCTTCTTTAGGATTTTTCAGACCGGTTTGATACCTTTTTAGCAGTTATTCTCTGCTACTTATTTGCATGTTATGCTAGCACTGGGAATCTCCCAGAAATAGGCAGATGTATCTGCTGCCTGTGTGATGTACATTCTCTATGGTTTCAGAAGGCATTTTTCAGAATGTAGAAATGAGAAAAATGTTCCTGTGTAGCATTAATAGATTTGGCAAGTGTCTTTCTGTCACAGAAGCAGCATCAATTGTTTATTAATAAATGTATTTTATGCTTTTCTCACAGCCTACTACTGCATACTCATGCCGTTATCATATCTTGGCATAATTAGCGTATTTATAGTGCAAACACCTTCTAATGATTTACAGTGTCATTTTTGAAGGCCAGAAAGCAAGTAATATTTCATGAGGTAATTGTTTCATCTTCTATACCAAAATTTTGTGTTGCCATTAAGTTTAGACTTGTCATTCAGAGTGTTAGGAGAAATAACATTTGTCTGCCTGTTTTTCCTATGATAAATCTGAATATTATTCAGATCCATTAGCCTTCTGTCCTCCTCACATAAATTCCGAATTTAGCTCCTTCTGCTACCTGTACAGGGACTTGGAATTGAGACACTGAAAAGAAAGATCTGAAATAGTGTATAAATCTCTCCCACCCTCTTTCAGAGGGGATCAGTTGGTTTTTTTCCCACAGAAAATTCTACTAAACCCGTAAATCATTATTACTTACTATTATACATTAATATTATTATGGCCTTACTTGGAATACTGTAACACTGATGCTTACAGATATAAGAAATCAAAAGATGACTGAAGAACTGAAGAACAGAGGTCACAGAGGTGACATTATCTTCCAGTTCTAATGAAATATTTACAAAGTAAAGAATTTGAACGTTGAATATAATCATACTATAAAACTATTTTTATAGCATGTATTGAAGTTAAAGTTTCAAAAAAGACATTGCAAGCATTTCCTTATTTTATATATGACATGCATTTTTTGGCTTTTTGCAAATTTTTAAAACTTGATGTTAAAAATGGCATATTTGAAACACACCGTCTTTCCAAAATAAAAAAGAAAATGCTTCACTTCCAAAACTTCAAAGCACTGAGTGATAATTTCTTTCAAAAATATTAATCTCTCCAGCTGCTAGTAAATTTATTTACATGATCTGGGTGAAACCATTAGGTCCATTGAATATTGGGTTCATGTACCATCATTCTTCTGTTCTTTAGCAAGTAATGTCAAAAAATATATACATTTTCAAATTCTTTCATTTGATATTGTTAAGCTGTAAGAAGGCCTGATCAGGGATTGTTTTATGTACTTTCAGAGTAAGTGCCTGTTTGTGCGTCTGTAACCCTGTGTTTCCAGTAGCACAATCCGAGTTATCTAAATATAAATGGGTTTTGTTAAAAAAATTGCTGTGTTTCGTTTCTATTTATTTCTCATCCTATATGGCAACATCACAAACCACTTTTAGAGGTTGTGAACTGGTCTTTTCCAGTCTGTGTAACATTTATTGAAAGTGAAATGCCAAGTGAAACAGCTCGTGGTGCCCACAACAAGGCTGCTGTCTATTATGTGTATGGCTCTTCTCCAGATGATAAAAATCTGCATCTTCCTAGAAGGTAAAATGCTGCTTGTACTTGTAATACCTTTTAACTCTGTCTTTTCCAGGGCTCTTATGTCTCCGGTAGAAATTGTAAAGATCAGCTGTTACATGGGTCAAAGTCATACCTGCTGTGACTTAGCTGATAGGCTGATTGTATTAGAGGGAATGCAGACATATAATTTCATATTCTTTGAAGGTGCTTGGGAAACTCCAGGAAGTTGAATTTTTTTTTTTTTTCAAGATGAGGTTGTACAGTCTTAGAAATGCAGTTAATTAACATTTGTTGCTCCCAAGTCTACATAGGTATTTTAATAGTCAATATATATGTTAATATATCCAATAGTATAAAGTATTTAAGTATGTATATATCTGATACATAAAACAATTTGAAATGTTTCTGAAATGGCTAAATCCTTTACATACCTAAGGCAGCGTGAATGAAACATCTCTGTGCCACAGACTAAATTTTTCTTCCACGACCTGCTGCAATTCAGACTTAAGTGACCCCACATTACTGAAGCTTAGTAACCAAGATATTACTGGTTCTAGAAACTGAAATGGTGCTGCTCAAAGACTTTCCAGTCATAATGATGTTTAATTAGCTTACGCATTTTTAGAAACCATATTAATAATAGCTAAAAATTTGAAGGCAAACTGTCACTTGTTTAATTGTGCCAAAATTTGAGAATGCAATTTCTTTTGTGAGAAGAAAATAGTTTACACTATCTGAAATCCAGCCCACTTAAAATTTAGTTGTAAAATATAAATACATATTGTCTTTATTTATATGTATGTTTAATGCCTACATATGTATATATTTGTAGTCTAGAGTATGTACACACATAAAAATAATGTGAAATAATGTAAAAATAATTGCGTAGGCAAAACAAAATTGCCTGCAAACGTCTCTATGCTAATATTTAAGTGAGCTGTATATTTAAAGCCATAGAAACGTAAATATTCTGTTTTAAATTGTTTCTTCTTGCAGACAATTACACAGAAATGATACTGTGTGTTTTAGCTTCCCCGACAAGTATTAGTGTGGCTTAGCATTATGTATGGGCCCATTCAGCTGTACATGTGCATATATTTATTTGTATAAAAATGCCTTTCTGAAATACTGAAGTTTCAAAGGTTAAATTACAAACCCTTACTATTACTAACTTGACCAATTTTCTGCTTAATATATCACTTTCCTGGCAAATGTTAGCAGATCCTGTAGTGTATCATTAAATATACAGAAGCCGTGATGTTGCTCTGTAAATGTCATTTATCTTTTCCACTGTGGAATCTTAGTGTCACGTTATTACGGCTTCTGTTCAGCCTCCTTAGCTGAAAGTAGGAACAAATAATGGCTTGAATTGTGTTTAGTAGCATTTCCGTAAATAACTCCTAATGCTTAGGCCCATTCACGGTAAACATAGGGCTGTCCATGGATCAGCTCACTTGTATATTGTTGCTGAGGAGATACAAAGGCCACTCGGAGATACAAAGATACACTTTCTCCTGAAAATTAATGAAGAATTACTGAATATTGCCATCTACAGATTTTTTTCTCCCTGACATAAAGTTGTCAGTATCATGGCATTCATCACTATCATCACTTATTCTAGAAAAATGGGCTGTGGTGCCAACAGACAAACTGAGTTTAAAGGTTTCATGTAAACAGTCTTTCCTATTTCAGGTGTCCAGGCTGATTCCTGTTCGATTTGGGAGTAAAAATATGAAAATGTCAGACAGGCTGGGGAGTTTTCTTTACTCACTGATAGCATTGCACAGCTTAGCAGTTCAGTAATAAAGGCCCTGAGCCTTCTTCTTCACCACCTGCTAAGTCCAATTGTAGAACAGCAACGTTTTAAAATGCCATGTACATCCCAAGATGCATAGCAGAAATATTGCTCCATGATGAAATGGTCCCTGAATATATCTCAGCATAGTTAATGATTTGATTTCTTTATTGAGGTGATAATCTGTTCAAAGACTTGTACAGTTTATTACCTCTAAATTATATTACATTAGGTTATTCCCTAAAAAACAGGACATATGCTAACAGATGAAACTAGGAGATACAATCTCAACTTGGTTTATGGTACTCTGCTTAGCACAGCTGGATGATACAGTTGTATTTCCTACCCTGCTTGACACAGATGCCTTGCGATATACTTCTCAGAGGATTTTATTTTCTTTCTACCTCTTCATCTTTCAAATGAAATGTAATGGATTTTATCCTTGTCAAAGCTTCACCTGTTTATCTCCACAACAGTGGCCCCTTGGTGGGGTTCAGATGAAAAGCGAGAGTAGACCAATTAAAAAATAATTAAAGGGGGGAAAAGGGCTTGAAGTCTTTTCATATATGAAACTTCAAGCTTTTATGTTCACAGTGAAAAATCAGTGTTTCTGTTTAATTCCATTTCTTCTGCATTTAGTACAGAGAGAAATAAGTAATTGCCTTGCTTGTAGAGCTGCTTTGTTCATTTTGCTATGTAAAATTGATGGTTTGAAATTTTTATAGAACTGGTATTCTAAGAGTATCATTTTTCATTGCACCCTTTCTATTATCTCAAATAACATACATTTTGTATTGCCACATTTTGCTCGGTTTATTCTTCACACTCTTCATTTTGCACAATTCAGTACCTCTGAAAAATAGCACAGATGTATTCTTTAAAACAATAACAGTGCTAGGTGAGTGTTCTTTAGAAAAATAAACTTTCTTTTGTCAGTTTAAAGCTCTGCTGGAATAAATGTAAAGCTGCGTATTTTAACTACATGGTATTGTAAAAATGATGGAATGCACAGTAAAATTGCAAATTAGCACTGGATGAGACCCAGACCCTGATACAGTAACGGGAAGATTTGAAATGATTTGTTTGGTCTCTGTGGGGTGGTGTGCCAGATGTCCCTCTGTTCAAACAATCCCCGGTGATTAACCCCTGAAGCAATACTCTTTGCAGCTGAGGAGGGCTGCTTGCTGTTCTCAGCATTAGGTTAGGCATTGCCTCGGGTATAAAAGATATTGCCCCCGCAAAATGTATCACGTGCAAAAGCATCAGGTTTAGGTGAAGGGTGCAGCTTTCTATAGGTTAAAGTGTCTTACTTCCAGGCTATGTAATAGTGCAGTCCAAGACAATCAAGTAAGGCCATTTTACTATAGTAGATCTGTGTTTTGTTGGCTAATGGGCCAATTACATCAAAGGGGGAACTGCTAGCAAGTAAGGGAGGGCAAATTTGAACACATTACAAATTAAGTTTCTTTAACATGTCTTTACATGGATGTGCTTGTATGCATACACATCAAATGCGTGTAGCTTTTTCACAGACTAGAAAAATTATCTAAAAGTAGTGTTGAGATTGTGCATTACTGATTTAAAGGAAGAGAAGTGTCTCAGTAAGCACCTAGTCATGCTGCTGCTGTAAATCAGTTAAACCTGGTAAAATCACAGAGTTGGCTTTGGTTTTGTCCTCTTGCTCTGTATAACTCGCTGAAGACAGTAGTTGCATGGGCAAAGTTTTTCTCAGTAATTAATAAATCACCATCTGTTTTGGCAGTTTGTGGAGTGAAAGCCTTGCTTTCTTGTGTAAAGTTCTTTTTTTTTTTTTAATAATACTGTATAAGTGAACGTGAACAGCTAATAATGTCTTTGCTGTCTTAGTCTGTAAAATACGAATACCCAGTGACTATGGATTGTTTGGAACTCGGGCTATACCAGTGAGAGACTCACCTGCTTAACCCCTGAGTTTAGCTGGCATAACCATCCTCCTCTTCAGTACAGTTGATCAATTCCTGTTAAGTCTTGTGTCTGACTCCTCCTTGCAAGTGGTCGTTTACCTGAAAACATTATCTATCTTAGATAAAGTAGCTTATTTGACTGGGTAAAAAATCAGTGCCTTCACTTTGCTGCGGTTGCAATGCAAAAGTGCTTCTGTGCGGATTAGCTGCATCCCAACAGGAGTCACAATTCCAAAGTGCCTTTTTATGGAACAGGAGCTATTGTGCAGAGGGCACAAGGGCAAGTGGAGCCAAGTGCAGTGTGTCTTTCCTGATTCTCAGTTTCCTGAGAAAGTGTACCTAAGTGTGTGTATACTTTTCCATTTGTGGCAGTTGTTGGGGGGCTGTGCCCCACGGTCAGTGTCTGGAGTCCCTCATACTGCACAAATATTCATTATGGCCATTCCAGAGATCATGAGTGGCAATGACTTGGACCTAAGCCGAGTTGACATTTTGACCCAGATTTAGCTGATTAGGAAAATATTTCCATTTCAAATTTGCCATGTGCTGTAGGCTACCGGGAAACTAGGGCACAGATTCCCAGAGGGTGGGGGTTTTGAATTGGATGTGTTCAAATGTATGTTTATGTAACTATAGCACTGCTAAATTACACACCCTTTCATGCTTGACTATTAAATAATCAAAAGAAGACATTGCTCCATAATTTTATACTTATTTTCCCTGCCATTTGAGAATTTTGTACAAATACTTTGTGACCAACATTATAGTTGTGATTTTTCTATGCCTAGAGTTTAGTGTGTTTGGAGACACAGCAAAGTGTGCGAAGTTCTTTATGGATAGTAAAGGGTGAAACTATGTATTTGTCAACCCATCTTACGTAAGCATGAAATTTTCTCAGCATCTGTGAGTTTTGGGATTGGACAGCATGACTAAAGGTTGGGAAAGTGCTTCTAAAAGTGGGGCTGTACTGCCTTGGCAATTTTATTGCTGCATAGAATAAAAATTTAAAAACTCTGTGGATAGAAAACAATAGTTTTTCTTGTAAAAAATTAATCAGGGCTTTGTGTGCAACTTTGTGTAGGAATGTAAATGCTTGAAATACTGTTTACATCATATTTCCTATCTGTTTGGTGTAAACAATTGTGTAGTACAAGGTAGCTTTTGGCTACCAGCTGCTTGCTTGTTTTTCTAAGGATTTGTCTGCAGGAGAACCAAGCAAAAAGGCATTTTTATTTAAGAATATAATGACCAAATTGTTCAGCTCATCCCAGCTGAAATGATCGTCAGCTTAGCAAATTAGCCTAATTAGACTAGCAGCATAATATATAATAAATACGATACCCTGAAAAGCTTTGGTGGAGGTATTTGTTTTAGTTGTTGTACCATTTATTTGCTAAAAGCTCTTTTTTCTTCTTCAGAAAAAATGATATTTTTGTTGCATATATATTCACAAAATATAGACATGATGGACATGGAGTGAAGAAGAAATATTCTGACAAGAATTGAATGTGATCTGTTCTTTCAAATTCAATAACTTTTTTAAAAAGTTTTTTTATTATAAATACCTCAAAAAACTGTCAGTATTAGGAAAAGAATTATACGAGAAGAGCTTTACTGTATTCTAATATATCTGTGTTATTTAGATTTATCTTGCTTCCATAATGATAAGTTTTCTGTCCTTTCAAGTAATTCAGCAAGATTTAGATTTTTTATTTCAGCATCAGTGTTTGGCTAGCTTCCTATAAAGCCCTCTTGCATTGTTTTGTCATTCTTTATCCAGTCATCTATCTCTAGAGTATAATGCAGTGGTAAGTATTCCAATATTAAAGCTTGAATCAAACCTTCCATTATATCCCTTTTCATTAATTTTTTTTAAATCCAAGATTCTCCTGCAGTTCAACTTACCTCTGAAGTTGTAAGTGATACGTCATGGCCAAAGTTTCCTTTCTGGATGAGGTATATTTATGGAAAATGGTTTTAACAAGGAATTGTGAAGCACAAGGGTACCTTGTACCTGCCTTTTTTATACCACTTTTCTTACCCGATACCTTGGCTGAAATCACACTGTTTAGCAGATATGTTCAATATATTTTTGACGTAAAAAGCAGTTCTCATATCTAGAAAATGTCCTGCCAAAATGATTGTTTAACAAATTGTGCATAACAACTGGTCGTTTAGAAATTTGTACTTCTGAAATTAGAATCAGTAGTGGTGAATCCATGGGTGCCACTCATGTCTGTACAGCTTAATTGTTCTGCTTAAGGGCTCATATATTTTAGCTCTGCTACTTGTAGCAGAATTTGCTTTTCAGGGTAAACTAGAAATGTAAAGTAAAACAATAGAAAATTTTTTCCTCTACTACTAAAGAAATTGAAAATATCCTTACATTTGTGTTCCTTGTTTCTGGGGAGTCTCTCCTCTTGAGATGTAGAACAAACATCATTTATATGAAGAGAACATTATAGATGGGGAGCCAGGTGTCATGGTTAAAAGCTCCTCTCAAGAAAGCCGCAGTGGTAGGTTCAGAGGTATAGTCTGTAGTCATAAAATTCACACCTACTTGTGAGAGTACATATTTACTCTAGCAGCACCTACTATGTGCTAACTAGCTTTGGAAGTTATATGCCTGAGTTGTTGCACAGAAATGTTTAAAATTAGTTTGAGTGCTGTGGCTACTTCTTGAGGTTTGCTTTCCCTCCACCTCCGCACTTACTTAAATTCACTGTTTTCTTCAGTTCAGTGTAAGCTTCAGTCTGTGCAGGAGTTTGATTCACCATTTCTGCTTGCTCTGCAAATTATGCAAACCTTTAAATCATGTGAGTAGCCTTGTGCTGCACATCTTTGGGTTTCCTTCTTTTCCAGCCAGTGTGATCATGAGATAGTAGACATCAGTGGCATATTTGGCTAAATGAGAGACTCTCTGTTCAATTCTGATGCTGTACAGCCAGTTAAAGAAGTGGAGGGGCACCAGGAAGCTCTGTTGGGATTAAAGGAATTGGTCTTTATGCAGACCAGTGAATTGCAAGGGACATGGGTTGCAGTGGCTGGTGTCAGAATTTTGGCAAGAGCCACCACAATGTGATCAGTGTCCTTCACAGATGGAGAGTGTCCTTCCTCCTCCTTTTTCCTCAGACAAACGTTGTACTCTTCTGTGCCCATACTACACTGATCCCTTTCACCACACCTCTGGCTCACTTGCCATCCTGGTGCTTCTCCAAGAAAAGGAGACATGACATGGACAAGAAAGCCAGTATCCTAACCTAGCAGTAAAACAACATATTTGGGTAAACTTTGCAACTCTTTAAATTCCTGTGCAAGCAGGATGTTTGGTCTTTGAAGAACAACCTCTTGAATTGTAGCAGCTGTACCTGTATTTTGCTTTATAAAATTATTATTAATTTTTCTTCCCTACTCAAAGTGTCTTTACAGTCTGCTTTCCCTTCCTTAGGTCCTGATCCACTTTCCTCTGTTTCACTTAGACTGTAAGATGATGACATGACGCCTTGTGACCTGCAGAGTGTGTCAGAGAGTTTTAGAAACAGAAAGGTAGTGTTTACTCCAGTCTTGGTATTATATTTTTCAGTGCTTGAGAAAGCACTTAATGTGAGTTTCTTTGCAAAATGGAACTGAGGGACAGTTGTTTCTGCCTCTAGTACAGGCTGATGGCTTGTGACTATGATCTTTTTTCCACTTCTGCTGGCAACTCACTTGGAAAAAAATGCTGTTAAGACTAATTTGTTATGATTATGCTGATTTTTATTAAGATTTTTTTCCTGCTTGTCACATTCGGTTGAGAGAAAAAGAAAAAAAAAGTTAAGTATAATCAGTAGTTCTAATAGACTGGCAAAAAATCCTGCAGATGTTATTGCTGCAGGAAGATGCAGCTATGTACTGGAAGAAACTGAAGAGGAGGCAAAAGGTTTAACAAGGAAGTTGATAGAAAAATTGAAGAAATAGGAGGTTGGAATCTAAATCAGATCAGTTATAGGTTTTGCACCAGAGAGAATAGAATCTAAGAGCAGTATCTCAGAAAGCTTTCACTGGGGAGTGAGGAGAGGTTTGCCATCCCCGTTCTGATAGCATAAAGTAACATTAAGTCTGGGTAAGATATGTGAAGCCTGAAGAAAAGGGAATTCTCAGCGTTACCAAGAGCTGAGACTTAGATTTGAGGACAAAGCATTAATACTATTAATACTGGTGACATGAAAGTTGCAGAAAACCGTGGGAGGGAGGAAAGGCAAGAAGGAAGGAGAGATGGACATTTTATGAGAAATACTGGTCTACAGTCAACTTTAGGAAATATGTCCAGAGCTTAGAGTCAGGTAAGGAGCCTTGTTCCTTCAATTATGATGTGGATATGCAATTTGAGGTATTTCACTGTCCATTGTAATTGCATTGATGTGTTCCATTACTTTTAAATGTTTTAGTATTTGAATAGTGAGTGATTTGTAGAATTGACAGTAGCTAAAGTGAAAATGTAAATAATGTAAATACAATTGGCACAAAATCAAGGTAGCCTGTTGTATTCCATTCTCAGAGGGAAAAGTACTCAGAAACTGAACTAGTTCACATATATCTAGTCTGGTTTCATTTTGTCTTTTAATGAGATGGTTCTCAGGATATAAAAAGAAAGTGGAGAAATTGGGAGGAAAATAAGATTAATAACCAGTAGTTTGGCTGTGCTTGGAACTAGAGTTTCTATTTCAGTTAATATATTCACATCATTAAGGTGGCCTTAAATGAGTAAAATAAGGGGGAAAGAGAGAAATTGTCTACATACTGTTTCCATTAGAATAACTCTGCAGACTTGTTTGCTTGCAGGTGTTTTATTCAACTTATCAAGAGATCTCTAGATTTGTTTCACCTTTCTTCTTGATGGGTTTCCCCATGAAGTGTTTGTTTGTAGGTTTTTTTTGTTCTGGTTTGGGTTTTTTAATCATTAAAAGTGAGATCCAGGTCCTTCTATGATTATGTCCTTGTTTTTGCTTTTGAATTGGAGGAAAGATCACTGAGTTGTAATACGTTGGGGTCTATGGAAAAATACTGCAGGAAAGGTCTAAGTGAGTACTAGAGTACTGATTTCAGCAGGAAGGGGTGAACTTCTTTATTACTTACTAGAGGTCTTCTTTTTTTAAAAAAAAAAAAAAAAAAGTGCCACCTTCCACATATCTGAATCTGAGCAAGAGCGGAAGGCACAGTCTCTTGAAGACTCAACCATTTGTCACACTAACCACCTCCAAAGTGCTGAAACCTGCTAAAGAAAATTGTGCAACCAAGTGCTGTGAACCGCCAAAATATAAATGTAAGTTTAAAAGATCTGCAGAGTTTCGATTTAAGAAGTGGTTTAAGTTTTATTGATTTGAGATTTGTTAAAGTTTTCAACATGGATTATAGACAGAGACAGTTTGCACTCTAAATTGGATATTTTTATTCCATCTTTGGTAAGTACAGTTACACTGCCTGAGGCAGTATCAAGCCAGATTGCACTTCTTAAATAGTGAACAAACCAAACCATGAATTATGGGAAATAAAAACACCTTACTCACTAAGAAATGGGAATAAATTAGTAATTCCAGCTGATTTATGTCGTAGAGTACTGTTGTCAATTTACATTCATTTGTCCTCAACTTTCTAGCTCCACTTCTTGTACGAATCAAAATACTGCTCAAATATTTTACGGCATTAGACATTGGCACTGTTCTGGGAGCCAGAACCCTAGATAAGGCAGGTACTAATGAAGCAATTTAGTTTGCCTCCCAGAAAATGTGTGGTTTTTTGGTAGGTGGTTGAATGTGTTGTGGATTCTTATTCTGCAACGCTACTTGTATTTGCAGTTAGTCTAATCCCTTTCCTATTATTCCAAATTAATCCTTTTCTGAATAATGACATTTTAAAAACTAGAGCATTCATATTTCACCTAGGAGTTTAATTAGCATGCTAGTTAACAGCACTAGCAACTAGTTAATGCTAATACATCCTTTAAGACAAATGGCAGAAATTCCTCATTTAACGAGGGATTTTTCAAAGATTCTAGTCTCAGACTGAGGAAAAAAGTAAGCAACTGGGCATATGTTTCTATGCAGTCTCTGACTGGAATGAGAAGCAGGTCAGGTTCTAGAACATTTTAGGACAAGAGTAGGGAATCTGGAGCCAGTTGATTGGCACCTCACAGATTATATGAGACTGAAAGATAAGAGATGGTACTAAACATTGGTGCATAAGGAGGGAGAGGAACTTGCAGCACATACTCTATCCTGATACTCAATAATTGTGCATGTTAGTTTCTCTGAAAAATGTAGTTTGTGATGAGCTGTGGTATTGAGTATTTGCAATGTGTTTCTGCATTGGTATAGATTTTTACTTCTGTTGAGCTGTATGCAAGTAAACTTGCTCTTTATATTGCACATTATCATCATCATTGGACTAGAAAGCTAGATAATGGTCCCTCTCCTTTTTTTTATTTTTCTTATTTCTTATTAACTCTACCGCTTCTTTTGAAACTAACAAGTATGTTCAGGAAGACAGATTTTTTTTATCTTATTTGCAAGTGATTTAAAAATGCTAGATCCAAGTACATGTAGCTGTAATCAATATTCAGTACTGTTGTGGAAATCCTGTTTATCTGAACAGAACAAATTTTCATCTGAAAGCCTTCTAATCCCACTTCCAGTTGCTACCAGCCATGAATATACCCACAGTCTGTATTTTGCTGTTTGTCCATGAGGTGGCAAACACTGTTGATCCTTGGCTTGCCACAGAGATATATAACATGTCAGTGTTGCTAATATTTTTTACAATCAGCATGGCAGTCGCAGCAACCTTTTTGATGTTTTGCAATAAAATTGTTTTGTATTTGCCAGTACATAGCACCATCATGATTTCTCTTCTGAAAAAGCTGGTCAAAAAGGTTATGATCCCTTCCTTTTTCCTCTGTTTCTTGCCAGATTCTGGCTCAGTAACAGTGGCAATTCCTGCCCATGATTTAAATGATGCAGTGCAGGGAGGAACTGGAACAGGGTGGAGCTAGGAGCATGTTTCAGCAGACTTAAAAAAAAAAACCAACCAAACTGTTGTAAAAGAAATTCTTGTGTGCATTTATACTTTAGTTTCCATAGGGAAAAAGATTTAATGCTTGATCAGTTCACTTTTTCTCCTACATGGACAGGGCACCTGGGATTTCTGAGTGGAGCTTGCAGGATTAAAGTCCTGGTGGCAAACAACTAAGAATCAAACTGTATTAATTTTTAGGAGAAACTCCAGAAGTAGTTTCTATGTTTTGTGTATTTATTTATTTAATTATTTATTTATACATGAGGGTGCTTAGCTGTACATCACAGATCTCCTCAACAGAATGTACAAAAAAAGCCTTTTTCTGTTCTCCACATTTATAAAATTCAGAAATCTGTGGTGATTGTTCTTTGCAGATACTCAACTAACTGTAAACTCTCTTAGATTCAGAATGTTCTTAAAACAAAGTTTTCCTCTAATTAAGTTTAAACACTCAAGAGTCTCTGACATTTAGCCTACTTAATAGCATTTCTTTCATTTTTGTAATTTAAAGCAGGTCTGCTACTGGCATTTATCTAAGGTCCATTTCTTCTTGTATTTGGTTTGTTAATTCCCTAAGAAGCTCTGTATTTAAAGAGTGTCAAGGTAATAAAGTGATACGCACCATATAAAAATCAATAATTATAAAAGTAGACAATCAGCTTCCTCCCAGATTCTCCTGCTTACTACCTCTGGGATGCAATATTTGTCAGTTGAGTTCTGTACCGTTGTCTTTCATAAGGCAAAAATCAATAATCATGCTTAGGTATTTTATGGCAGTGTACATTTGCCAGATTCGTTATCTGTGTGTTGCAAATGAGAAAATTGAGAGCAGCTGTGTGACTTGCTTGGGGTCATACCTGAAATCTGGCAGTTCTGCACATTTTCTGACTTGAGCTGAAACCATTAGACCACTTTACCTCTCTCTGGGGATTGCCTGGAGACGATCCGCTGGTCACACAGAAACAGAAACTTTGCAGCTGGCATCATTGGATCAGAATTTTTGTCATGTTGCTTCGATTTTCTTCCACTTTGTTTGACTTTAATAAGTCTTTGTGTTGATTGGTAGGTTACATGTACCCAAAAGTTTATTGAAACAAAGGGCAGCTGCTAGCCACTGCATTATGAAAAGGAGGAGAAAGCAAAAGGTGAAGCCAAAAGCCAAATTGCTTTGATCAGGGCCGCGATATACTGCCTCTACTGATGTCTTCATTTTTGAAGTCTTCATTTTGCATGCCGTCTTCATTTTTGAAGACTGCATCCAGATTTTTCTAGCATTGAATGAGTAAAATTAGGGGGGATTTATTAACTTGATAATATGTGTCCTGAATAGGGAAGTGTAAATATGTTCTTGTTACTGAGATGGTATCATTTTAGGAAAGGGCTCTTTGTTTGCTATTGTTAGTAGCCTGTATCTTGTGGGGATCTTGAGGTCTTAGCTTACAGACCATGGTTCTCATAGCAAATAATAGTGAGCATTTTTTTCAGCTATTTCAAGTAAGTGTGGATGAAGGAAAAAAAAATACAGCATTTAGGAGATGTAGTCTGATAGCAGTGCTTTACATGAAATTATGAAGATGCCTGCTTTCTTTACTGCTTCTTTTTTATGCTGTTTGTAGGTAGGTGCTTCCAGTGCATTGCTGTTCTGTAGTTATGGCAAGTAGTTATACTACTATGTAGTAAACACAAGAGAAGTAGCTTCAGTAATGTTAAAATTTTCTTTTTGCTCAATGCAGAGGGAGCTAATCACTTAGGGTCTCATTTCTAAAGAAAAACTTAACTCTGGGGGTCAAAAAAGTAAAGATTATGACAGCTTGTGTTAACTTTGTTGCTTGTATGGTAGATCTAAAAAAATCCGCTTTCCCATAATTTGTGAGAGATCTTCCCTTTAAACTGAGGAATACTTTGCATCTGAAAATGTTTCTACAGCCTTAAATTCTTGCCGGTGATAGGGATGCGACTGCAAATTAATGATTCTTGCCGGGAAATAGAAGAGGGTATTGAGCCTGATCTGTCTAATCTGGACCTGAGCATGGTTAGAAACTCCTACGACTTCCATCAAGTCATGGGGAAAAGCTCTAATGCTTCTCATCAGGTTTATACCTCTGGTCTTGCCTTTGACTATGACCCTGGTAATAAGAATTAAGTTTTTTGAAATTTCTTGCCTTCCTATTGAGAACTTTTTGGTCCTGCACTTTTACAGAAGAACATTGAGTCTCTTAAAGAGAGCAAAATTGCCATTTTTGCTGTTATTTTGTGAAATGTGCAATATTCAATGAGCTCTTTCAGAAGACATTGGATCATGTTTTTTCTTCTTAGTAGCTGTGTTCTTAGTCAGCAATTATGGCACTTGAAATCTGGGCTGTGATTATATCTTACATGGATAACTTCAGTTTGTTGGGAAGAAAATGTTCCCCACTGTTCTCAGTGTCAATTTGTGTCTAATTTTGGATAAAAACTGTTGAAAAATGTTCTCAAATTTACAATTTTGGGACCTCTATTTCCCAGCTCCACAAATAATTTACCATCAATTACATTTAAAATTATCACCAGTTGGAAATAGGAAATGGAATTACCTCTGTGACAAACTGAAATGTTTTGTCCAAATGACCACTTTATGCCTATGATAAACCTGCATCAATGCATAAACTATATTTGCTCTGTCCTGAAAACCAGTTCCTCAGTGTAGTTACCAAAGGGAAAAAAAAAAAACAACAAAACAAACTCACTTTGTTCATTCTTACCATCGTTTAGATAATTACCCTTGATAGTTGTATTTGTGTGTTGGATGTGATATGGTGCCCATCTAATTAAAGATTACTGTTTCTGTGGGGGTATAAGGAAAAAAAGAGGAGAGTCCATTAAAAATGTAGTACATTTCACTGATTATTATACTTGTTATAGAAAGCTGTTCTCTTTTTTTAACCTTTCCATAAAGAAAAAAAGCATATTGGCAATCTCTTATTAACAGAAAATGAATATTACAAACATGCCCCCCTGGTTTGGCAATGCTCTTACAATGTGGTTGTATTTTCATTGCAGCCAATTCATCATTACATTGAAATAACAGAATACTTTACCTCCTGATGGCTGGTGCCATAGCTAAATGTTCAAGGTCACTCTGTCTTGGATAGATTTTATTTTTAACTTACAGAGCATTTTCATTTAGCTCTACTCCATGATCAAGCAGTCTTCTTTTTTTTCCCCCCTTTAGTTTCTTTGATAAAACTTGCCTAGGGACTCATTAAATCTTAATTCACAGTACAAACCTTAGCTCATTCCCTGCACTGTAGCCTTGTCAATTCTTTGTAGATTTGTCCTTTTGTGAAGTAATTGCTTTTCTTCTACCCCCTTCAATTCTCATGGTAGCCTGGGCATTTTCAGGGAGCACCAGTCATACTTGTGCCCCTGAAAGAATAACCTGTTCAAAAATACCAGAGATAAACAGTATGCTTGACTTCTTGAGCTGTTTTAGAACAGAGTCCATCATGTAAATGCTATGCACAGCCTGTTCAATGTGTTAAGCCTCTTACCTAGAGGTCCAGTCCAGGAGAAAAAAATGTAAGAACATACTTAATCACTTAATTTTCAAAGCATGAATAATTTTATCAGTGTCAATGAGATTACCAGTGCTTAAAGCAAGTGGCCTTATGTCCAGCACCAGTGTGAAGGTTTGGAAAACATTTCTATTCTTTTACAGCCAAAACTAATCTCATAAATACAATGATTTTAAAAAGTGCCCCAGAACCAACTCCTTTGGTTGAAGGAGTTCTTCTGGCATTTCAAGCACACTGAATTTTCTGCCTCATTCAGAAAGACAGGAAGGCCTTCTTTGGAAAGCTGATCATAAACTGTAATTACGGTGTATTTTGTTGCTGTGTGGTAACAAAGAGGATGGTTTGAGTTAGTTGGCTATTTACAGGATTGGTTGGTTTGTTTTTTAGTCTATGTATTCTCTTGGCTTATAGAAGTCCTAGAAGGTGCTATAAGGATGAAAAGCCAGTTCTGCAGAGGCTGAAATGAATCAAAGGGAAAAAACAACCCTTTATGCTGTTTAATGGAACTGCTAAGGCTTTTCTTCAATCTTGACACAATTTTGCATTCATTTCAGTGGTAAGATTACCAATAGTTTCCATGGCACCTTATGTGCCTTAGTATGGTTTGGTATGTAAAAGAAGCATAACTTATTTGTAAGCATTCAGAGTGTGAGCATAATTCATAATGCTGGAAGAACCTTTGTCACAAACTGTTATCTCAAAATGTATTTATTGATGTGACAGCACCTTTCAGAGGTGACATGCAAGTGACTTGTGCAATGAAATAGTCATTTTTAGATAAGTCCCTCTATCTAAAGATGTCCCTTTGGAGTTCAGGAATAATAACTCGGCAAGTGCTGTGTTTTTATGTAAATTATTGAAGCTAACATGTTATTTGAAACTCTGAAGCCTGATACACTAGCATGTAATTGAGAGGGCCCTTCTGTAAAAAGTTTCTTAGATCATTTTATTAAACAAAACAAAACAAAAAATTAGCTTATTTTGGATAAGCTAAAAAGCCCCCAGGTTTAAAAAAAAAAAGTCAACAAATTGTTTCTGTTGGTCCCAACAGATGGCATAACCAGTTTGCAAATGTAAGTGCAATGAGCAATGTATATTGCTAAGAGTGTAAATTTGTCATTTATCACTGTTATTCTCCTTTCCTGGTCAAATAATAATTGAAAAAAAAAAAAGTTAAAATTCCATTGTGGTACAGAAATTATGTTTTTGAGCCATGTCTTTAAGTGTTTGTTAAAACTTATCTGTGTGAAACAACAACATCTGTTTGCTGCAGTTACTGCTGCTGCTGTTTCAAGAAGCACTGCTGGGCTTGGCCATTTGGGAATTCCTTACATTTGTTGGGAAACTTGCCTTTCTGATTAACTGCTTGTGTTCATTCTGATTAGGGTCTCTGAAGAGGTTTAAGTGGGAATCCTTATTGGTGATTTTAGGCTTTTACAAGCAGGGAATTAGTATGTGGCTGGTCTTTTACAGTCTGAATTGCTCTGCCATAGTATGATCAATCATTTCACTGCAGAATAAAAAGTGGCACACTTTCTTCTACCTCACTGAAAGCTGTAATTTGTTGATTCTATTGTTGCCCCGGGGTTTAGTGTCTCCACAGGTGGAGAGTGAGGGTAAATATTTGAAATACAGAAAATTGAAGTACTGGAAGACCATGTGCACTCTCATGCAATGCTGTCTAAGATGATATATCAGCATTAGATTACTGACTTCAGTCCAATGTGTGGGTGGGTGGTGCCTGATACAAAAGGGTGCTAAAAATCTCTGAGATGTAACAGAGAGCAAATGTGAGTCCCATTTCCATTGTCTGATTCCTCAACTGTTTACTGTAGCACTGCTGCATACCATAGGACAAAGTGTGCTGTGGTACTGCTACTACTGCTTTGCCTTTACCACTGTGAATCAGAACATTTCCAACCTACAGGTGGTATTTCAATATTGTATTCAATGCACTCCTCTGCTTTGTAAATTGAGTGCCATCTGGATTTTTTTCTTGCCTGGGAATATCTAAGCATGGCATAGTTAATTAGTTTAAGACTTTAATACATGTTCTTGGGGGTCCCTTAAAAAAAATTTACTTTGTCTATTTGTATTATGTTACAGCAAAAGGAGAACTAGCACTTTCTTCTCTTTCATTATCATGATAAAGGTCAACTTTAAAAAAAAAAGAAAAGGAACTTAAAAGCAAAGTTTGTTTCAGAGACCCCCAATCCAAATGTATTTATGTTTTATGGCAGGTGTTTCAGCAATTATTACTAATTGGAAAATTACATGCCGTTGCTATAGCAGCATCTTTATTCACTAATTGGTTTTGGCACATTTTAACCAGCGCCAGCTCAGCTAGACACAGTTATTCAAATGAGACCTGTGAAGATTTGTATGGAAGTGGTGAGCCAGTGGTGCAAGTCAGTACATTAACCTTCCACCTCTTGGTCCTGGGCACAGCCCAGGTTCTCTGTGGGAGCACTAGCAAGACCTTGGTGGCCTCATCCATATTTGTAAAGCACAAGAAAACAGGAAATTGGTGGCATTCTGAGCTACAACTCGTCAATTCTCATTCTTCATGTCTATTTTCACTGTATCAGTTGCTGCAGGGTCAACAAACTGGTGTGATTCTCCTTTTCAAATTCCTTTTCTGCAGGTTTTTTTTGCTTATATTTGAGTGGGTGATGTGTTTCTTTGCTGATCTCCAAAACCTTTGAACTCATCTTTTCTTGGCCTTTGTGTTTGACCTTTTGTCTTGTGCTTTTTTTCCTTTGGTTCCTGCTGTGAATATTTATTGGGGCTTTTGTCACTAAAGTTACTTCCATGTACCAGATAACATTTATTTTTTGGGTAATTCTGGTTTCTGATTGAGTATAACTTTGCGTGTGCTTCACGGTTAGGATGGAGTTCCACTGACATGCTCCATACTGGAGGATTTTTGTATTTTAATCACCTTAATTCCTTCTTGAGCTTTGAGAGGTACAACTTTCTATGCATTTTTTTTTTCCTTTTTGTTTTATTCTCTTCTCTACCTGTCCTGGATTTTGTGAAGATTTTCAAGTCTTGGAGGGTAGTAGAATTTGAAAGTGAACAGCACTTTCAAATCTACTTGCTTGTCCCTGCCCTGTCCATACACTGTAGATGATTGTCACATCCACCCTTCCTTCTATGACTGAAGGTATCATGTGAAGGGCAGAGAAGGGTTGCTTAATAGTAACTGTGGGTTCTTGACAAGTGTTACCTCTTCACCATTCATTCTGTGCCTTTTCTCTGTCAGAGTCTTTGAGTTAGTGAAAAAAAAGTTGAAAAGCTGACCAAGACAAGGGTAGGTAGTGTAAAATTTTTTCTGCAGTGTCTGCCCTTCTCAGGACGGCATAGTGGCAGTGTGAGCAGGTGTCATATATTCCGTTGGAGAAAAAGAAGATTCCTACCTGGGTGGCATGGGTGCATGAGTTACATTGAGAAGTTGTGTGTGTGTGTATGTGCATGTACAAATATTTAAAGTTATTCAAAGTACAGTTAGAGCTGGGCCTCTTTTCCCTGCAAGCTGATGTTGGGGCTATGTGCCAAAATATTGAAGTGCTGTGTGCCATAAAATTACTAATAATTTTTCATTCTCAAATATGTTTTTTAGTGCGTACCAGAATAAACAATTTCAGTCATAAGACTTAAGCTTCAAAAAAAAAAGCAATTCTGATAAAAAGAGGTCTCTTTTTGAAGATGCATCATCATGACAGTGGATAATATGTAAATGAGAGTTTGATTTCCAAATGTAACATTAGTTACTGTTAATCGTATCTTGGCAGCTTTTAAATAGTTGTTGCAATGAAAATAATGTTTTGTTTATGGTAGTAAAACACTTGTTTTGATGAGATGCATACTGATAAGTACTCAGAGGTACAAGTTCTTTGATGGGATGACAAATACACTGTTCATACTAGAATGAGAAACTTTGGGTTCTAACGCATAGACCATACTGAAAGTTGAAGGATGAATAGGGTTTTTTCCTTTGATTTATTTTTATTAGTTTATATGTTTGTTAATTTGGGAGACAGAAAAAATTATGCCCTGAATCCCCAGACAAGTGGCTGTGTTTATTCTTCATGTTCTTCTTAATACCTCCTTCTTACTGTAGGAGGTAAAAGGAGAGGGAAAACACTTTGAAACCCATCTTTGTTTTAATAACACTCACTCTAGTACAGTTTTGTTCATCATAGCTGATATTCTGTTCTTAATAGCTGGTGAACTTTCCTTGACAGTAGTCTCAAGGCTTAAAAAAAAAACAAACTTCAAAATAATAATGAAAAGTCAAGGTGACTCATCAGTGATACAGAGAACAAACAGATATTGTTCTCATTTTTGTTGTACTTCGGAAAACTGATATCATATCAAATCCGGCATATCTTTAAATGTGCAACTAACACTACCTTCACAAAAGACCGCTTGTAACTTCAGGTTTGAATTCTACAGTGTTTAATAACCTCCTTTCCAATAATTGCTCTTTTTTTTTCCATATCGAATCTCCTGTTTTGTAGTGGTTGTCCCTGTGATTTGGCAAGTTATGAAATTTCAGTTAGAAGGCTCGACGCAGCTTGAATACGTCTCTAGCTGCACAGACTTCTAATCAAATGAGAATTGCAAAAATCCCCAAACCTAAACCCAAAATGTCTGCAGGAGTTTGGAGTTCAAAGTAGAAATGTCATCTGCCTTATTTTCAGTCATGTTTCATCCTACATTTATTAGGTGTAATTTCCACACGTCATCATTCATAAGCTGCAGCTGAGATCTTGACTTGGCATTGTTATTGATTCTAATAAGAGAAGCAAACTCTTAGGCCATCACCTCCTCCCAGGTTTGTCAATTTCTTCATTTTTGTCCCCACCTGTAGTTTTCTCTTGTTTAATGCTTGATTGATAAATCTTAGTAAAATACGTGCTCTTTTTCTCTTCATATCCTACTGTCCATTCAGTAAAAAGTTGGAATTTATTACTACATATATGCTGGCAGCAAATCTAATGAGAGTAGTGAATTTTAATATATTAATTGCTAAAAATACTTTTCCATTTTGGGACTGCATAAAAATATTAGTTCAGTTGCAGAGTGTGGGAAGGAAAAAATGTTTTGTGCCAAATTAGGTTTTGTTGTGCCACACATGCTTTGTGTGAAGTATGCAACATGGTATTCTTAGGAAAATATGTATTAACAAGATGTCAGGGCATCTGATAAGCAACAGAGGCAAGGGATTGAGTTATGTTCAAAATGTTTTAATGTAGTTACAAGGCATTCACTTGTTTTGAAAATGCTTTTGTATAAGAGAATGGAAAAAAATAGTGTTGAGCTGGTTATTTTTAGATAAATGTTGGGGAAGGTACAGACTCAAATGGAAGACAGAGTGTATGTCTGAAAGGTGTGCCAGCTCTCACACTGAAAGTGTGAAATCAAGTAGGAGCAGAAAAATAGTAATAGCACCACACAGGTTGGTAACAGAGTAATTCCCTGCAGTTGTGTTGTGGGTTTTTGGAGTTTTTGCAATAAGTCCCCTAAACAGATGAGATGCTATTGAAACACTGTGCTAAAATGCTTATGTAAAAAGCTGATGGGTAGCCCTATATTATATGGAATCATAGAATAGTTTGGGTTGGAAGGGACCCTTCAAGGCCATCTCAGTCCAGTTCCCCTGCAATGAGAAGGAACATCCTCAGTAGGATCAGAACCTTCAACAGGTTGCTCAGAACCCCATCCGACCTGGTCAAGAATGTTTCCAGGCGTGAGAAATCCACAGTTTCTTTGTCCAATTGTGTTTTGCCACCATTATTGTAAAAAAACTTCTTCCTTGCATCTTATCTAACCCTGAATGACCTTCCCTCAGTTTAAACCCCTTGTCCTATTGCAACACACCCTGCTGTGATCTGTCCCCATCTTGCTTGCAAGCCCTCCTTAGGTATTTGAAGGTTGCTATAAGGTCTCCCTGGAGTCTTCTCTAGGTTGAATAACCCAACTCCCTCAGCCTTTCCTCATAGGAGAGGTGCTCCATCCCTCAATTCATCTTTGTGACCCTCCTCTGGACCCGTCCATCATGCCTGTGTCTGTCCTGTGCTGGGATCCCAGAGCTGATACAGCACTGCAGGTGGGGTCTGAGCAGAGCAGAGGGGCAGAATCCCCTCCCTCACCCTGCTGACCACAGTGCTTTGGATGCAGCCCAGGACACAACCGGCTTTCTGAGTTGTAGGCACACATTGCTGGGTCATGTCCAGCCTCTCATCCCCCAGCACCCCTGAGTCCTTCTGGGCAGGGCTGCTCTCCATCTGTTCATCCTTCAGATTGATACCGGGAATTGACTTTACTCAGGTGCAGGACCTGATACGTAGTCCTGTTGAAGTGAGATTCCCAGGAGCCCACTTCTCTAGCTTCTCCAGGTCCCTCTGGATAGTATCCTGTCCTTCAGGCATGTCGAACACATCGCTCTGCAAACCTGCTGGGGATGCACTCCATCCCACTGTCCAGGCCATTGATGAAGATATTAAACAGTACAGGGATCCCAGTAGACCCCTGAGGGCTGCCACTCATTACTGATCTGCATCTGGACATGCCAAGAAAGGTGAAATCCTGTATTTCTCAGGTGAACATACGTGCAACTAACTCATATATTGATGTGTATAAAACTACATGAGAACAAGGACCAGGAACAGTTAGCAAAGGTAAATCTAAAGCAAACTTTTGTGACTGACCATCTGTTCAGCAAAGAATCATTTCTTATTGTATCAATTCAAAAGCTCAGATGTTGAGAAAAAGTGGATCAAAGCATGAGAACATTAATCAGACTGTGGTTTAGATATGTGAATCATAAAAATTTTTTGTAGTTTTAATTTTCCTTATGGGATTTTTATCATTATTATTATTTGTAAGAGTTAACTGGCAAGACAATTCTGTCTACATAGTTTGGAAACAAAAAAAAAAGAAAAATTTTATTTTTAAGAGAAAAGAATCATCAGAAAAGATAACTGTCTTTGGGAGGTGAGAAATTAAGACATTTACTACCAGGCAATTGGAAATAAAACTCTGAAAGCTTGTCATACTGCCTGTAAAAGAAAAATCAAAATGAGATGTACGCAGAATCATGTCCCTTTTCTTGTGTAGGATGTGTTTTGTTTATATTTTAATTTGCTTTTGAAAAGAAGCTGAATCAACAGACTGAAAAAAGAAGTCTTGTGTTTGAAGTTGATACAAATTAACATACACTCAACAACAAAATCTTTCTCAAATTACAGTTTGCTTCAGCTTTGGGCGCCAGAGAAGAACTTGTATCCAATCTTTTTTTTTTTTTTTTCCCTTCTTCTACTGGGTAAGGATGATAATGTTTTTCCCTCCTTGCTTATCTCATCCATCACTCCTGCAGCAGTGCTTTGATGTAATGTGAGCATTTACCAGTTAGGTCCAGGAGTCCTGACATGGGGACCATCAAACATTGATCAGCGGCAATTGCTTTCATTATGACTGAGGTCATCTTCTAATAACCATTTCTTTCCTTTCTTTCCAGTCAGTCATCTTTATTTGTGTATAATCATATGATTTCTTTTATTTGTAGATAGGTATTTTTTAACAATAATCCACATTCCTTACACAGCCATTCAGTTAGTTTAATAACTCATGTTATTTGTATTAATGAGTTACTGGTGTAAGCTACCTTTATTATTTTTTACAAATAACCTTTAAATTAATTGAATTAAACAGGAACTTTTACAATTATTCTCCTACCTTATGGATTGTGAATACATGCATTCTTGTGGACAACTAATTGATACAGAGAATGCTCTATACTGTACTTGAGCTTACACAAGAAGAATATACTTTGGGATGAGAAAGACTTCTAGAGATTTTTGGTCACCCCTGTAATCACATTCATGGTGATTTGTACAAGCTTCATATTCATCCCTTGTAAATAGGAAAATGAGTTTGACTTGCTGGGATGTTTCTGACACCAGCAATTACAGGGAATAGTATACAGAACCATGGAAGTATTTATGTAATGTGGCAAAGCAAACATTGCAGGTCTGCACTTTCTAGGCATGTGAATAGATTTGCAGCTTGTGAGAGGGAGAAAAGTCCAAATTTCAAATGTTGCTGTCATGTTTTAACCCCAGCCAGCAATCACACAGCCACTCACCCACTGCCTCACCAGAGGGATTGGCAAAAGACAGAAAACTGATGGGTTGAGCTACAGACAGTTCACTGTGAAAAGCAAAAGCTATAAATGCAATCAAAGCAGAACCAAGAATTAATTCAGTGCTTCCCATGGGCAGACAGGTGTTCAGCCGTCTACAGAGAGCAGGGTCTCAGCACATGTAATGGTGACTTGGGAAGAAAAATACCACCACTCCAAATGTCCTCCTCTTTCACCTTCTTCCTCCTGTTCTATATACAATTTCATAAGATATGGACTAGCCCTTTGGTCAGTTGGGGTCCACTGTCCTGTCTGAGTCTCCTTCCAAATTCCTGTGCACCCCCAAATTCCCTTCCAGCATGGCAGTACGAGAACCAGAAAAGGCCTAGTGTCTATTTAAGCCCTGCTCAGCAGTGGCAAAAACATCTCTGTTTTATCAAACCTGTGTTCAGCACAAATCGAAAAAGGCACTGTTGTTCATTGTTATATATTTCTTTCTAGCATTAGCATTGCTTTTTATGAAACCATGGAGGGTTCTTTTTAGAAATAAATTAACTCAGTGAAAATATGAACTGAGCAGAAAAGGTAGTTTAAATGTGTGCTTCAGCATTATGTTCTGATTAAAATAAAATTGGAATATGAACCCCTAGGCATTTGGTTAAGCTTTGTACAAAGGGCCCTTACCTCTATTGAATTTTTAATTTAGTGGTGGTTAAGTCAGAATTCATTGATGACAAGGGGCTTTGAGCAGGAGGGGGAACTATGTGACCAGCAAAGGTCTCTTCCAACTAGAATGGTGCAGGATGTGTAATAATCAATAGGATGTGCATATATCTATACCATATGTATTTTTGAAGTGTTTTTTGAATGTTCTGTGTGCACTTCTAATGCATATGTATACATCTGATGATGGTTGTATCGGCAAAAACAATTGCTAAAAATGGTATGTGGGAAGAATTAGCTTCACATACAGAATCACTTGTCTTTTTGCCTTCCTTGGAATCTAGTGAAAAAAGTTTCCCATGGTTGATGCAGCAAGTAAATTAGTGCTAAATAAGAGCAGTCTTCAAAAAAACCCAACAACCCAGACCAGCATAGCCATGTCTGAGAATCACTGAGGAATATCAGATAAACCCACAGGGGTTGCTTCCAGGTAGAGTGTTCATATAAAGAATGGCATCCACTCCACCTGGAAAGGTAACATGCACTGAGAGGCAGTAAGGTACCCAGGACTCCTTAAGCCATCCTAGAGCCCTGTACTAAACATAGATCTGCAAAAAGTATTTTTGTGACATGAAATAAATTTAAATGGTGGGGAGTTTTATTCTTCTATGACACACTGTCTAATGTATGTGGCAATTTATAGCACTGAAGATCTCTAATTGTTCTTAAAATAGATGACAAATTTACATGCTAATGAATGCAATGAATTACTTTGTTGTCATTGTTTTTAAAGAGATCATGTATGTTTTGCCAAACAATGGCTGAACTGCACTTTGCAGAGTTGGATGTCATAGTTATGAACCAGGTACAAGACAAAAAAGGGGCCATCACTGGAAAACTTAGTTCACTTCAGAAGACCTGAATACGTGGGCTCAGCCTGGATCAGACTGTCAGCACAAGGGTGGCTTTTGGTGGGAGCAAGGGGCTTAGGAGAATGGGAGAAGAGGTAGAAGTTGACTAAGTACTGAGGTTGCCCATTGGAAATTCAGTCTGAATTTTTGATGCACAGCCCTAAAATAGAAATACTTACTGAAGTGTATACAGGAGATACACTTTAACTGAAAGACTTCATAGGCATTAGTGCCTAAAAGACCTGAAAAATCAAGTTCACGAAAGACTTAAACGAGCAAAGCAGGGTGGCTTTAAAACAACTTGTGTAAAACTGAAGGCAGGGATAGCAAAATTCAAATTCCCTTAGGTGAAGTCTCCCAAAAGGAGAAAGAATCATGAGATGAAGTGAATAAGCAATTAATGTAACGTAACATCTATAGTGTGAATGAGATGTCTGCAAATGAGTTGATATTTTCCTATTTACTTTTTGTCTTACGTTTACAAAAAGTTTTCTTTAAATGTAAGAACAGTATTTCAGCAGATGTTGGGACTTGAAGGAATCCACAATTTATTAGAAATTTCTACCTAAGCAACTTGAGCAAGTTTTTGTTTCTCATGAGGTAGTACAAGGAAACATTCAAGTTCCAGGGGAGCTAGCTGTACAGAAACATTCCTTGGATTATCCATTTGAAAAATGTATCCTATCACTATGAGGTAAGGCACTGTAAGTACCCAGAAAGACTGTTACTGCCTTGTCTGATTGTATCTAGATCTCAGGTAGTATTGTAGTTCGGCCTTATGAGATTGCAATCCAAACTCTGGTGTTGAAGTGTATTTTAGGATCCTTCACTTCTATGTAGAAGCAGATTGCTAAAAAGTGCATGTAAATGTTGCTTCAGAGTTGAAAATGCGCCAAGAGACTGCTAGTAAAATATTTACTGATAACTTTAAGATGGAAATATGTCTTCCTTATTGAGCTATAAGTTCAGTATGGAATGTGTTTTGAGGAGGATCATATTTATATTAATATATCTGTAGTCTGAGGAGCCACATTTTCTCTTGGGGGTGTTTTCTTCTAGTAATTCTGTTCATGCCTGATAGAGATTTAAAAAATGAAAATAAATTTACGTGATTATGTGCTGTCATCTTCAATTGCATATACATTTAAATATTTTGGAATTGTATGAAGGGTTTAAATTATTTTACACCACCACAGGATCAAAACATTTTTTCTTTCTTTCTTTGTTAAAGGTAAGGCATGTTGTGATCTAAAATCTAATAAAGGAAAAATACACAAATGATAAGCAGTTTTTCATCAGAGGGGATGTAAAGACTGAATGTTAGCCATTATGAAAGCTGGATAATGCTATAGAAGAGATTAAATTGTAAACAATTGTCTGTGAAAAAAATGGGGGGTGGCTGAGGTTTTTTAGCATTTTCTCATGCTGTCTTTCTAAAAAAAAATTTCTGTTCTTCTTGAGCTTGACTTTAAAGCGCTGATGTTCCTCTTTAATACTACTGCTTTTACTCTGATTTTTCATTTGTATTTATGCAGATGATTTATCTTCCAAAGTCTCTAGATTTCCCCCTTTCTGTATTCAGCTTGTCGAAACGAGCCTGAAGGATGGATGGTGTCTACATAAGTAGAAGTGGTTTCAGCACTTAAAATTTTAAATGGGAATTTTTTAAAATAAATTTTTAATACGATTTTTTTAAATTAGAAATTAAGACTAAAAGGTATGGTATGAATTTCAGGTAGAAAACAGGGCAAAGCTATTCTAACTGACATAGTCTCATTGCATCAGCTCGCACAAAAAATAGGTCATGTGAAAAAAAGCAGATTTTTCCATCAAGATGGTAAAAATCTTGTAACCAAGCTGAGTGCAGGTTGAGTGTGTACAGTAAAATCCAAAGATCAAGAAGGTGTTCATGAATAAGTTTGTTGCACCAAAATTGAAACTTTGAAGAAAGAACCTGAAGTTTGATAGGGGTCTACACCTCTTAGAATCTGGTGGCACCCTATCTGAAGACATGCTCATGTCATTATATTGAATTAACTTACATATATAAAACCTTTTAAGAGATATTGCATTGGAAAAATAGTAGATCCAGGCAGCCTTTACTGAACTCACTCCTGAGCTCAGAGTAGCAGCAGAGTACTTTGTGTGTCACTTCATTGACGCGCTCTGCTGGTGAAATGCTGCGTAATGCAAGTGAAAGCCATCACACCAAAGCAGATCTTGCCACTTTAATATTTACTCTATGAAAGAAACATATTCTGCTCTTACAGGAGAATGTGGGAGTGAAACAGCAAGGCTTTCTGTCTCTAGAAAATCTTAGAGTGGTATTTTGGCATCCTGTACTAATGTGAAAATATCTTTCTTAACAGCTGTGACATCAGTTGACTTTTTTTTTAATGTAGTAATAACTAAGACTTCAGTATCGCCTGTCTTCTAAGACTGTACTTTTTAGTTTGTAGCAGTGTTCTGAAACATTCTATGGTATTGGTCTGATTTCTGTGATGAGAAAAAAAGGATATGTTTGTATTCAAAATTCCTGTCCCACTACTTATGTGCTAGGGTAAATTTCTAGGGAAAATGTTGCTCATCATGAGTTATCCTCTTTTAAAATCATAACCTGAGGTTGGGATGGTTTAGAGGTTTTGGGTTGCTTGAGGGGAATTTTTTTTTTTAATCTGGCTTTTAACCATGTAGTAGGTGGGTTTGTGCTCTAAGAGAAGAGAGGGAATTTGTTAGAAAAGCATTCATTTGATGGGTAGCAAACTCCTCCTATTTATTTCTGATATTAATTGGTCTGTTGTCAATTCACATCTTTGTGGAGATTCCTTATAGAAAGTGACAAAAAAAGAACAGCAATATTTGTGGTTTTATGCTTCAGAGGGGGTATTTAGCTGTATTGATTTGATTGTTTCATATATTGCAACGCTCAGATTTTCAAGTTGCTCAAGGTGAACCCAGAGGATTTCAGTCACTATATTCAATTAATAACAGCTGAAATCATAACTTCAGGGTTCAGACAGATGAAGGAAGCTTAAAATTGGTAAAGCGTTTTTAGTGAAAAGCTTCCTTTGAACAGCGAACTTATACATACTTGGTTGTTCTGCTTTGTTGAAGAGGTGGAATTATGAACCCTTTTCACTTGGACTTCCTTGCTACTGTTGTCCCAGAATAGCTACAGTCATACATATTTAGACTGGCTGGTGTTTTCAGTCATTACGTTGAAAAGCTGACAGTAACTTCTGTTCAACGTGAGGATGTGAGAAACAAAACAGCAGTGGGAACTAAATGCCAGATTCCCTTACAGAGTTCAGTGGAGTTTTCAGTGAATACTTAACTGTGACTTCTGACAGAAACTGTGTCATACTCTCACCTTGACAAGATTAAAAATTGATAGTGTTTTCAAAAAGAACTGAGTTCTGTAATGTTCTGATTGCATTTCTGAAAGCTAAGTGAAAAGAAATTAGGAATGACTGACTGAAGGTATGTAAACGGAGCAACTGTATATCTACTTGTTTGGTACATAAAATCTACATTCATTTTAGAGCTGTCTTGGGTAATCAAACATTCTGCATTAACAATGAGGGAATGCTGCAGATACGTTATATGAAGGCAGAAAAGATAAAAGTCTCTCTTACTTTTCCCTTTTGAGGAACAGAGACTGAAGCACCGAATTACATGGCACAGGAATGTATATAAAATTTAGTCTATGCCCTTCTTTCACTGGGAACATGTGAATCTATGCTAAGCATGAGTTAATTTGCTGGTTAGTGCTTCGTTCAGCATCTGATGCTGTAGTAAATATTAAATAAATTAATCTGATTGCATAGAGTACTTAAGCCTTAAGCCACCCTGGCCCTCCTGGGCCAGCAAGCACTTGAGATTGAAATCTCAGTTATTTTTTGACAGAGGCTATAAGATGTAGGCAGAACTCAAAATCTGAGCAGGTCCTGTCTTATTGTGTTCATGTGCAAAGCAGTCCCAAAAACTGCCTTCACTGGCCTTCTGAATAGGCCAGGTGTTATAAATGAAGCATCCGGACACTTTTAAAGGCTTCCAGATCTTGATGGGTACCTGAGCTCCAGCTTGTCATGTACTGATGTCTATTTTCTCCTCATGTGTGTATTGAAAAATACCTTTAAAGTGTATAAAAATCAGGGTCATTTGAGAGATGGTGTTGTGTATTTGATTTCTTAGTAAAAATTGTGATGCAAAAAGGTGGGGAAGGGTTCACCACTTACAACTTAAGATGAATTCTAACTTTTGTGAACCATTAACTTAGTAACTACAAGGTAACTGGTCATCTGCAATGCCTCTACGTTATTGATAGCATTATCTTTGTATGAGGGCTTCATTTCTATGAATCACAAGACTTGGAGAACTTAGTACAGTAATACTGTATTGACCACTGACAGTCCTAGACACTTTTAGGATTAAGTGTTATAGCACATAGTAAGAAATTGTATGTTACTGAAGCTGTTGAAATGCAGTAAGTTCTAGCAGAGCCTGAATTTCCTATGGAGAATATCTGAAAACTGGCTTAGTTTTAAAATAACACTATTATTGGGTAGATAATACTGAAGGAAAACATTTCTGGAGCATGTGCAGAAAAAAGGAAAGGAAGGCCTGGTTAAAAGATAAACATACATATCCTTTCCCTTGAAAAGGCAAATTATGCTGGAAATCAGAAATGTGAGGAAGTAATGCAGTCAAATTCATCGGCATCTTGCTTTTCAAAGGAGCATTATGTAATTAGAAATACAGAATTTGTGTCAGGAATGATGATAGTAACCAGCAATGAATTATTAAGTTCCCAATTCTTCGGTTGATGGATTTGGGTAAGCTGAGTCTGTGTAAAGACTTTCTTTTTGATTCATGGAGGGTGCAATCCAGATGTTACACATTCAAATTATAGAAAACCCCTTTTGGCTAAACAAACAAGCAGTCTTTTAACCGTTTTCAGACCAGTTTACGTTTGCTTTTTGTTTTGTGTATATGATTTCACAAATCATTTCAGTGTCCTTAAATGATGATCTGGAAACTTGCTTTTAGGAGGTACCTTAATAAAAGGTACCATGGTGTACCTCAGCTTTTCTAGAAAGCTGCCTGTAAGACTCCCAGAATAACAGAATTCAGAGAATGGGGAGACAGTGGTACTGCCCTCATGCAGTGTGGTTTTTTCAGTATTTCAAGCTTTGGTTTAGATAAACATACTTGATATCTCAAATAACTGGGTTTTTTTTCAAGAAATTTGAAGAAAGTACTGGAAATAGTAGGTAAAGCCTTAGCAGTCACTGAAGAACTTAAGTGCTGAATGTATAACAGAATTTGGTATGCAAACCAATTTATCCTTTGGCCACTGAGAAGTTAACTGGATATAAAAATGTGCCTCGGCAGTGCTGAAATAATCCCATAAAAAAGCTGTGGGGCAGGTGGATAGTGCACTTGTAGGGCACTGTCTGCCCTGAAGGAAAGGGCTTTGTGCACACTGCCTGTTCGCATGTTTTCCTAACAAATAGGAGAGCTTGCTTGCCTTTTCCTGGCAGCCTGGCGACCTTGAAAACAAGGGATGCAGCAAGTGGGTTTTTTGCTGCCCCAACACAAGTTAATCCCAGCTTGTCCCCTTGGCTGTGACCTCTTACTGCAGTTTCAGGAGGGAGTCTTGGAGTGAGAGGCTTGGGGTGTAGTGAGACAAATGGTTTCTGCAGAGCTACCTTGTACTGCATGTGGCCACAGCATAGCAAGCTCAATAGCTCAGCCATGATATCTAAGTGAAGAACAATCCTAATTATTGTAGTTTTCCTTAAAAATGTGTTATGGAAATCAGTGATGTAAAGGTGGCTCTTCTACAGGACTCTCTAGATATGCATATATATGCTTCACTCATCCTGGGCAAAGGAAAATGGAATTCAGCAAGACCTGACAGAGAAAATTATCTCCAGGAAGCGATCCCTAGCCCCATCTAAATGTCTGGTAAATCAGTTCACAGCCTTGACTTCAAAAAGATGATAAAACTCAAAATGGAAGCCCAGTCTAGACTCATGTTTCAGGTGTTTGATGAGTTCTTTTTTTAAGGCAATGCTTCCAATAGAAATATTACTGTAATTAGTCATGCTTGGCTACCCAGTCCAGATGATAAATATGCCCTTTTACATTGGGAAGGATCATACAGTCTTGGACATCAACTCAAAACAAAGTTCTGATTCATGATCTAGATTCACAATGAGATAACATTATTTTGACAATGTTTTTCAAATTTTATATACAAGAGTTTCTCTTTACCTAGTCATCTCCTTTCTTTCTGTTGTTTTTCCGGGATTGATGTGTTGGTTTGAGGGGAAGTGGGCTGAGTGAGATTGTGGGAATAGGGGATCACATTGCGAAGAGATTTGCGTACAGATCCTAACTGGTGTAACTTGCTTGGTATTTAGTTGATGTTTTGTTGATATACACAGTTGGCATTTCAGAGACGTGTGGTAATTGCTGGCATAATACACAAAAGATGAAGCACTCTATGTTTTGGAAGAGTGTACTGTGTGTATTGATCGGGCATTTAATAGAGCTGCTTCCAGTCAGCTGGCATAAAACTGACCCAGTGAGGACATGTTGAAGAATTATGGAGACAAGATGAGGAAGTGGCAAGAGCCAAACAGTGCTGCGCACACTCTTCTACCTACCTGTTTGAAATGTACCTTCAAGCAGTGACAGTATCAGCTAAGAGGGTGTCATTGAGCCTTCTTATTATTGTAAAGAAATTCATATTAATATATACTCTGTACGTTGTCCTTTCCATCAAACTTAATTTTGGACACGTGAGTGCATGCCTGTCTTATGCTGATACTTTTTTCCTATCTTCTTTCTTTCTCTTTTCTCTCTTTTTGGTTCATTGTGTTCACTGATGGGTGGATTACTCATAGAACGTTCTCCACTATAATTTATGTTTATCTGAAAATAGGAACTGCAGTTCTTCAGTAATAATAAACTCCTCTATCTAAACAGTCTCTATTTCGATTCACTGCCTCCATTTTCTTCATGTTCTGTCATTTTTTTCATTTGCTGCTGCTGTTAATCTGACATCCTTTGCTCCAAAAAAAAAATGTGTTTTATTTACAGGGCACAGCATTTGGAAGTGCTCCTGTACCTTCTCGCAGGCAATTATGTGAGTCTCTTAAATTCCGCTCTGTGTTGTAAAGATGACTATGTGTTCATGTGCTGTAGCATGGCATGCCAATCTAGAGTTAATGCCCTGAGGTCAATATTCAACCGCTGGTGTTGTATATTGCCTGTAATGTGTTTGTAGCTAACAGCTTCTATTGACCCCTTCTTTATTTCTTTATTGTGTTTTGTTCAACACATCATGAAATGGGGCTGTGCTGTGCACTATAGACTTGCAAGCAGGGAAGAAAATACCATAATGACTCAAAGTCTGGAGGGGAATAAGGACAATGTTATCAGATCATGTGTGCAACATAGTAATGAGTTAAAACTAAAGAATCTCTTTTTCCAATTCTTCAAATTAATCTCTCCATTGTGCAGTCTAAAAAAATAATCTGGACCTCAAAAAACAAGGAAATAGAAAATTAAACAATGTGGTGTAAGGCAGACATTACTGAGACCAGTTGTATTCCTTATAGGACTTTCCGGATAATTAATTTGAAGAACAAGTCCATCTGCTGATTTGGGGAGAAAAGGGAAATTTTAGAAAGGGACTTCATTCTTTTTTTTTCTTAAATCCATTGGAATTATTGACAATAAATAATGTTTTAAATTAAAATAAATTCCCCCATTGTCCACCGAAACCCCAAGAAATCACAAACAAAATGTGCTATATATTTTAAAAAAAGAAAAAAAAAATAAGAGAAAGGCTTGCATTCTAATGCCAGATGAGCTCTCTGCTGTATTAACAGTGTCCACGTGGAGTGTGTAAATTGAATATATAGATCCTCAGAATACCATCAGACTTTGAGATGAGGACTTTCATACATTCCTTATTTGTGTCTTTCTCCTCCTACCTTGAGTTAATGCCCATCCTAAAGACATTGGTGTCTTCCATATGCATATAATGGGCTGCAGCCATGCCCTGTATTATTATAATTACTGTGCACTGCATCACAATGCTGAATGTGAAACAGATTCATTATAATACAACATTGCAGGCTTATTCATAAATACAGTGCAGTTTGACTGATGCTTCATTGTTGGCAGTCTTGAAACATGTTGCTTGCGTAAATTCACTGGTGCTGCTCTTGTGTATTCTCAGGAAAACATATGGCATTTGTCTATGAGTGTGGGTCTTGCGAAAGTAGCAAAAAATATGATCTATATAAGACTGTCCTTTCTTTTGTGCAATTATCTAAGATATTCCTATCCCACTGTGTATATCTAAGGGAAGAAAAAAATACCAAGATGTAACACCCTTCATGAAATATAATTGTGCTCCTATTACAGTTATTTGAGGTATGGTGGAAAGAATTAATATTCTCATTGCGTCCTTCAAAAAACAATGCTCAAGTTATTTTTCATCAAATATGTATGTCACTTAGCAGTCTGCTAAAAGGAAAATTTAAATTTCTGTCTGCCTTACTCTAATTTAAATTAGTCCTGCTACTGATTTATATGATTAAAAACCTCACTGAAGACTGTGAAAACACACTGTAACAGGAACAGGCTTTAACATGCTTAGTAATAACCAGCATGTCCACTGTTGACAGCCTCCTTCCTTGTATGGAGCCCATGTTTGAGGTGAATGATGAAGTGTCACAGAATTAAGTGTCTGGGATTTGAATAAAAGAGAAGGTGTGGGAAGCACAGAACATGTTGTATCTGGCAAAGGCAGGTTAAAATTTGTGTAACAAAATGAAGAAGCAGAACTTTGAAGTACACAGAGGAATGGATAGTGGTTGGGTTCAATACGTGGATAGGTAGGCTGGAAGAAGTGGTCAGAATTTCTACCCTTTCTTGATGAAATAACAGTAAAATTAACATCGCTGGATGGTGAGTTGTGAGAAGTAAGTTTAAAGCAGCACATATAGAATATGTCAGTCGCTTAACTGTGAAGCAAAAGGAAACAAAAAAAAAACCCTGTACATAAGGTAACTCATAATATCCAGGTGAACTACTTCAGCCATCTGTTTCCTTCTTTTATATGTTTTGGTAGGCAAAGGTTATATAGAACTATGAGTATGTTGTGGTCAAGGTCTAACTGGAAGCTAAAATGGGAGCTTGAACATCCTGAGCTTGTCTTTTA
Organism: Donacobius atricapilla; assembly: GCA_013397315.1. NCBI lineage: Eukaryota > Metazoa > Chordata > Aves > Passeriformes > Mimidae > Donacobius > Donacobius atricapilla. The sequence goes on along the minus strand of WBMY01010740.1, from coordinate 259,198 downwards.
CTCATTGGGGATAACTTTCCTGGTCCTTAAAAGAAGTACTGGATGTTATTGTTCATGTACCAAAATGGGAAATGAGGATGTGTGGGAATCCAGAGCAGCAATCCTACTGAAGAATCCAGGTCCTATTACACTGAAACTGAAAAGTAGCAGGGATGCTTTCTTCCAGGCAGTGTGGCCAGTGATCCTACAGTAACCCTACTGCAATGGAAGAGGCGAGAGTAATCTGATCTCCATTAATGTGAGATGTTTTAGACTACAGAGCACTTGTGGCTGCTTCACCTGCAGAGTGAGCAGGGGGGGCTCAGTGGTGATGTTGGAAGCCACTGGAAGTCACCTCTGGGCATCCAAAGCTGTCATGAACATTGAGTGGCGACTGTGCCAATGCTGGGTTATGACATTTGGTCTCGGAGCTCAGGGTCCAGAGGCGCTGCTGATGAAATGTGGCAAAGCAGTGAGTGGTTGAGACTGGAACGCTGTTTATAAGCCATTTAAAAATAAATATCTTCTTCTTGTAGGACATTTTAACACTCTGGCTATAAACTCTGAGACACTGAGTTATAAGGATAGCAAATAAATTACGATATCGAAGTTAAGACTCCTTTCCACAAGATAAAAACTTGCCTTCTGAATTTTAATAGATTGCAACTTTGTTTCTGTTCTAAAATAAAGGCACCACCAGGAGTGGGGGGAAAGGGAATGTACAATTCAAACTAACAAAAAGTATAAGAGCATCTGTCATTAGCAACAAAATAAGATGCAAGGACAGAGGATTAACTGAGTAACTGAGTGGGGAGTCCAAGGTCAGTATAGACATCTTCAGAAGTCCAATGATAGTTGTCTGACAGAGCTTTGGACTGAGGAGTACTGCTGACCTAAAGGCAAAACACAGATTTTCAAAATGCAGTTATGGCTAAATAAAATGTAGTATCAAAACAAAACATAACTGCAGATTTTTTGGCAGAATTGCACTGTAATTGCCTTAGGGAGAAAAAAGCTCTCCTGTTTTCTCCTGTTGCTTGTTCATCACATGGAGTAGAAGTACAAATACGCCAGTAAAATACATGGAGTGGAGTAAACCCCACAATTCTGAAAACATGTATGTTTGTTGCAAGATTTCCTTCAAACTGCACCCTTGTCCTGCAAAAGTGCATGCTGGAGTCAGGATTGCAGGTTTATATCATGTGTTAAAGCACAGTGGATCTTGCACCAGATGACAAAGCTTGAACTTTTTTTTTTATATCTGTGGTCCTTTTTGTAAAGACTTTATTCCAAACATTTCTCCTAATTTGACCTGAAATGTCCTCAGACTGAAAGTAATTGCTAATTGAATATGACACTGGTACTACTTTTAAAAAATATATATCATTGTTTACATGTAATTTGAGATATGAAAAATGCTTACTTGTTTTGATTAGCACTATTTAGAAGAAATCAATGGGAAGAAATAGCATAGGAAGAGCCTTGCTGTGATAGATGTTCCTGAAACAGAGTAGGAAGGCATCAAAAATCAATACAGTTATGTGGTACCTGACAATCAACTTTACAGACAGAGAAAAAATGGATCAGATGCTTGAAATAGCCGTATAATATCCAAAGAATTTCATACCATCTAATGATAAGAAAAGCGCCAGAACTGAGTGGAGCTAAACTAATCTTCTAGGCTGGGAATTTCATACAATAAAAAACTAAAAATAACCCAGCCTAACATAAAAATTGGGGGATTCTTAGTTGGTTCATAAATGGCATTTTAATGTTGCAATCTCATGAAGTTTAATTACTTAGTACAAGTACATCAGAGTTTTAAATTGTGGTGATTTTAATTACAGCAGATAATATGTAGAACTGAAATTATAAGAGTGAAGTTCCTAATGTAGACAGTTGTACTTGTTCACTGTCAAGTTATTTCAAAGCACTAGACAGCTTCTTTGGTCAACCAGAAGGAGAAAACAAGAAAATAAGAAAATGCTGAGAAGTGAACTACTTTTTTGATTCATGTTGCATTGCAGAAGAAGCCTTTTTCAATGGAGTGGTTTTCTGATAAAGAAAAAAACCCAGATTTGTTGTGTAAATGAATAAGTTGTGAATGAAAAGACTTAAAATGTTGTATTTCAGAATTTTAATAAAATTCATAATGAATAGTCTAGCATACTAGGGAAAACAGAGTCTCTTGGAAAAAAGTACTGGCAGTCATTTTCTTGTAGAGTTGATCAAAATCAGCTTGGTTAAAGCAGTGCTTTATAAAAGCTTATTAAAAATACCTCCATGTTTGTGAAGTCATGCCTTGGTAATAAGAGTCTATCAAATCGATCCAAATTCTCTTCTATGTAGGATAAAAACTGTAATCACAAGACAGATCAGTGTATTTTGAGCTTTATGAGGAAGTTTTACTCTCACAGAAGGATGCAAAACTCACCTTCCAACCATAGGCCAGATGTGAGTTCTCCAGACTGAACGTCTAATTTAAAAAAAATGCTAGAGAATGTTAAGCTCAGATATATATTCCATTACTGTTTGGCTAAAGCATAGAATTGTTATCTGATTAATTGTAAAAAACTTCCAGTCAGGTTTTAAATCACTTTCAAGAAAATCAAACAACATTAGAAATAAATTATATAAAGAGTAATAATCCTTAGAAAATATCAGTTTATATTTTTGGCTCATAATTCTTCATTGTACTATTTCCAAAAAAGGCCTCATCTGACAGTCACCTGCTAAATTCAATTTAAAAATTCATCCAAAAATTATCGATTTAACTGAATAATCTTTTGAACAGTTTGGGTTTTTTTTTTTTACCTCAATAATATATTCTTAGTGATTTAAGCTTATTGTAATGTAATCAAAAGTTATAGCCCTATTAACTCCAGTGAATGTAAGATCATGCCCTTCTTTTGCAAAATGAGAAAATACATATTCTGACAATTGTTTTATTAATGTTATTATTTTTAAGTCTCTCATTTGTGGGAGAGAATTCTAATTCTCTTAACAGCAGCTTCTGCTTTCATTCCTGTTTCCATGGAAACAAACATTAGCACAATGAAAAATTTTTAAAAGTGATTATTTTAAAACATTGAAGACTGGAGATTTCATTTTGCAAATTTGGAACCCACTCATTAAAACCATAGAACTTAGATGTGAAATAGAAATAAAAGATTTTTATGCACTAGCTTAACATGTGGATTTTATTTGCCTTTGTTTCTTCATTCCATGATTGAAAAGAAGGATAATTTTGTTATTCATCTGTTTGTGCTTGATGAGGGAGAGCAGTATTTATTGGACTGCTTTGTACAGTGGTATATTAAAAGCCAGTTTGATTTGCGTACTTTGTCTGAATATGGAACACAAATACATTGTTGCTGTCTTATTGTGGCATTGGCTGTCTTGGCTGTCTTGTCACAGAACATGAAAAGAAGGCTGTGACTGATAATTTGGTTAAAAAACAGATACTGTGTCTGGTTTAAATAGAATAGGCCTTCAAAAACTTAGTCTTCCGTCTTCAGAATAAATTTATCAGAGCGAAATTCACTAAATTCGGGCATAATCAGTTCCGGTCCTGCTTTGAATTCGTAGACTTGATTACACCTCAGTCAAGGAAAAGTAGAGTACAGAAGCCATGAGCTTGAAGAATTGCTTTTCTCTGTTTCTTGTCTTGCCATTTATAGGGCGTAAAATGAGATACATCGTTTTGCACTTATTTTGAAAGTTAAAAGATGAAAACTGGGATAATCCATTGAAATTGGGGGGGCCTCTTGCTAAATAAATTTTAAACCACTAGGAGATTTTCAAAAGAAGGCATTCTCTGGGCTTCTTGAGCTACCGCAGGTTCCTGTAATTGAATGTGTCTGAAAATGTTCCCTTCCAAGCCTCCATATAGCTGATTAGTAAAGATTTATTTTGAAGTAATTTCTCTATGAAACCCTTTAATATTTTGGGAGTTTGTAAACTCTTTGCTCCCATGAAAATTAGCAGAAATGGCAGCTTCCAACAGATGTAGTTTACACTCTTAAGTTTTTAGTCCTTTGGTTGGTTGGGTTTTTTATTGTTTTTTTTGGGTTTTGCTTTTTTGTTTGTTTTGGTTTGGATTCTTTTGTTTTTCCATTTTTCTTAGTAATTTCTGTGTTAACTGTGTTTATGGTCAATACAAAATGAAGAAAGTCTGTAGGACCTCTTTCCCTCTATCATCTCAGAAAAAATAGGTAATTAAAATTATTAATAACTCCTATCCTAAAAAGCTTGAGCTCTATATTTACCACAGAAAATCATTAAACTTTTCCATGAACAGGGAATTGACAATTCCATATCTCTAATGCTGGAATTTGTGTCTGTCACAAACAGAAGGCAGTGAAGGAAAACCTCCAGAAACCCCTTCCAGCCAAGGCTTCTCTGAGTCTGTATTTTAGGAAGCACTTCTGTGGATGAAAAGAAGGGGAAAAACGCACAGTCTCTGGTGCTGCATCTTTCTTTCACGTTTATTTTCTGTTTTCCAATTGATGTGCACTTACTCTAAGAAACTTTAGCTACTAAACCTGGTAATTTATCTTTTTAAGTGGCTAATGATTGCTTTCAGGCTTTCCAAATGAAATTGACTTTTCCAAGTGGTGATACTTTTTTTAATTCTAAAAACAAGGTTAAAGCAGTAAATAATTCTTCAATTAAAGTAATATTTAATTTTAGGCCTAACAAAATATTTCTGGTTGATTTGATCACTTTAATTCAGGCATCAAACTGAAGAGTCCGTTATTCACCTAACTCAATTTTGAGTAATGAAATTGAATCTCTGATAGATCTCCTTCAGGAGTAAACTCAGAGTTTCATTTATTCTGAATAAATTACATTTCAAAGTAATCCTATTTCTGATTAGTCACTTATCTAAAATCTGACAGTGATTTTTTTTCTTCATTTTTTTCTTTAAGAGCTATATTTGAATTGTAATGACTTGTCAGGGTAGCCATATGTTAACTTAGGCTTTGTCAGTGGAGTAATTTCCCTCATTTGATGCTTCCCCTTTGCCCATTGTAATGTAACTGCAGTTCCTGGACTTTTCCATAGGAAAAAAAAAAAATCCTTCTCTTTCTCCAGTGACTGTCTGCCATGCTATAATAATAGTGATACATACTTTCAGATTGCCTGCTGATAAATTTTGCTGTGAAAAACTTGTCCTACTACCAGCTTAGCTGTTGGTTTTCTACAAATATTCTGTCGATCATATAGTTACCAGATGTTTATGTAAGAAAAATATCAGGAAAATGAAGAAAAATTACTTGTTTTATTTGATTAATGAGAATAATAGGGTAGAAGAGTACATAGAAATTCAAAATAAGGCTTACAGTTAAAGAAACTAGTAGAGAAATTATATGATAGAATGAATGTGAAGCAGAGTGAACATTTCTGCTCAGAAAATATGAAATCTGAGGCTAAAAGACTCTTTCTCAGGACCTTTGAGTCTCAGAGACTTCATGGCTTCAGGTACAAGTCTTCTCATTGATGTTGGAGCAGACTTGAGCAAAGCAGACTCAGGTAGAATTTAAACTAAGGAATATATTTACCCATGTTTTTCTGATTTATATGTGCAGTCATGAAAAAAACATACTTCAAGATGTGAGGAGTTACAAAATCATTTTATGATGACTTACAGCTTAGACACTTTTATTTTAGTTACCTTGGGTGACACTCAGCATTTGCAATTATGGAGACTGCATTTACTTTTTGATTAATCATTATAATGGATAGTGCTTTTCTCTCATGTACTTAAGTGAAAAACTGTTGTATTCATTGTTTTGGTTAGTAGTTCTGTCTTCAAAGGATTAATGAAATCTGGAGGTGCTAAAAGATGGTTTCTTAAATTACTGAAAGGCTTAATAGGCAAGTCAGTGTTCAAAAGTTTCCAAGCCATTCCCATTAGCATCGACTAAATGCAGTGGAGAAATTCTATGGAACTATACTTCCTGCCACACTGCTCGTTGTTACGTATGTGACCAGAGATATCATGAATATGTTTTGTTTGGCGTTGCTAGAGATGGGTATAGGCTGAATAATGAATGATGGCATTTGTTATTCTTCTGATATAGCTATTTAACAGTTTTCTGTATTGTTTTTAAACCCATTAAATAGATCAAAAAAATGCTGCCTTTAATCAACATGGCATGACTCTCTGTCTCAGATTTCCTTTCCGAGAGTTTGCAATCTCTTTTGCATTCAATCAGTAGTGGAAAAAGCAAACTGAGAGAATTTTGCTTCAGATGGTTGAAAAGAGTTATGTATTCAAGTAAAAATATTCACCATTTCTCTGTGCCATACAAGCACGTATGTGAATGCCCTCTTTGCTGTTCTCTCCCTCACAGACAAGACTGTCCATACCTTTCTAGAGAGAAGGTACACAAATGATTCACTCTGTTGTTTTCCTGTAAACACCATGGATTTTATATGCTTCATAGACCTCTATTTAGAATTACTTGTTTTTAATATGAGGGAGCAAGACATTACTAAAGCTTGAATTATCTGTGGGTATTTATCAAGTTCATCCATAGGAACCATAAATACAATTAATGTGGTATGGTTTGCTCGAAATGAATATTTGGCACCATACAGTTTTAAGCAGCATTATATATAATACTTTTTACCTCAATTTATTCCTTGTCCAGTTATTTTTCTAAGAAGATTTTCCTCCTTTTCATCCATTCATTTCTAACATCTGCAAAGATCTGCTGCTTTGCTTTTATACAAAAGTCAATTCATTATTGTCATTTGGTCATACTGCTGAAGTTGAAACACACAGGAAAAGAATGAGAGGCTTTTATGTGCTTTGTTAGAGTCATCTATTGTTGGGAAATAAATATCTGCTGAATGTTTTCTGGAAGTTATTTCAAGCATTTGTTATAAGAAAGTACAATAAAAGCAGTATAGAAAACCTCATTAAACTTTTCTATAATGCAACAATAATTTTTAAATCCCTTCTCTTCAAAATGCTAATAATTGCCTCAGTTTGGTTGTTAAAATGGCATCTTATATGAACTTTGCTTCTTTCAGAAGATTTTTTTAAATGTAGTGTTGTTGATATTTCTCTGTATATCTGATTTCTGAGGTTTTAAAAGACAAAAGAAAAGAGATGTAAAAATGAACTCTGCTACAGATAGTAAAGATATATGGGGGTGTTATTACTTATTTTAAAATTACTTATTTTGGCCACAAAAAATCTCATCCTCTGTACTAACAGTATAGATGAAGAAACCCACTGATAATTGCCAAGTGGAAAGAATTGTTCAGTTTCTCTTGTTGGGTCTGTCATCTACCACAGTTTCCTGGCAGGTCTCTGGGAATGACTCTGGACCTAGACTTGCAAACCAGAAAGTAGAAATGCTCCATGACTTGTATTGTGTAAGTTTCCCTCTTTCCCTTCTCTAGTAAAAAAATGCAGTATTCTATGTTTTTACAGGTAAAAACTGTGAAAAGAGTTAACGGAGACCGTTATTTTTTAGGATAGTGAGTATATGCATAAACTTGGCCTTATGCTAGGATTTACTATTTTACTCATCAAATTATCCGCATTATCCCTGGGCTGCTTATATTTCATTTTTATGTGTAGGCTCAGGCATAGAAATTTAGAGATCGGGCACTTGAGCTAACTGGAGCATGACTCCAAACAAGCAAAATGCCATCATGCACGCAAACAGAGGTGTTTGGGAGACAAGCACAGGCAGTGATACAAAGGTGTGAATCAGTAGCTAGACACAGAAACAGTCCAGAAGCATGAATTCATGTCCTTGTGTATTTCTCCCTGGAAGTGTGAGGCTGGATCAGTCATGGATTTATGTACAGAACAATCCCTACTGTTCCAGTATCATCGTGTGTCCCTGCCTGTTCTGGGCTGTCCTTTCAACACAACCACTTCTTGCTGACTGTATTTTATCTCCTATAATACCAAAAATAGTTCCTCATGTGAAAAGCCTTATTATTCTATTTATTCATAATGGTTTTCTTCAAAAAGAAATAAAAATCTGTGGAGGTTGAGAAAAGAGACCATACTACTGTGGTATCAGCTTGGTCTGTACTTGTCACTAGCTACTGTTTTGTAATAATCCTCCCTTGCTTGCAGTTTGTGTCTGAATTTCCACTCTGAGCTACTGTTTTTGTAGATAAAACTTTGACAGAGACGATCGGTGTGTTATGATTTTTTCTCACTGGAGCTTGGAGAAAGCTTTTGAAGTTCGAATTCATTTGGGTTTTAGCTATCTTGGTCAATGTGCAGTGTATCTGATACTGTCAGTTTTGCCTACTCACCTGAATTAATTATAATCAGTATAATAGAAGCTATTTCTAATATTTATTAGAAAGGGTTAAAGAGTCTTCCCATGAAGAACACAGAGGCTGAGAGCAAACAGTCCTTCTTTTTTTTTTTTTTCTTTTAATTTTTTGCTAGCATCCAGGGCTAGTCTTGATAAGCCAGAGTTCCCAGGTGATGAGTTTGCATAGAGAAGATGTCCTGTCGCCTCACCTTGTTCGGTAGCCCGCAACTACAGCATGTGTGACGATGTCTGCACATGGATGAGGATCTTGTCTACCGGTTTATGACTGTAATTCAGTTTTACTTGCAGTCTAGTTGTTATTATAGCTTCACTGACTATGTGGACCATTTCTTGGACAATGGCATGTGAGCATATACTGGATTCAGCTGAAGATTTCTGTTGGTCTGTTCATGTTCCTTGGCTGGGAAATTTTAAAGAATGACATTTATTTGGACCCTACAAAAGATAGTAAAACTGTGCTGCTGTCACCCAGCTATAAACCCCTGTAGTTTTGTCTTTCAACAACAGTGATGGTACATTGAAAATTTTGTCACCCTTATGAAACAAGCTAAGAGTAATTTTTCTAAGCTGTGTTAATTAAAACAAAGCAACTGCTGCTGTAGGTTGGGAGCAGTATGGCTGTCCTTTAGCATAACATGAAAGACAGTGCATTAACCCCGCCCTTTCTTCCTTTTGTCTTCTTTTGTTAATGTGGCAGGAGCTAATGATGCATGTGCCATAACTGGATGACAATAGCAGTCATATGTTTATTTTCTTCTAGTGTCACCCCTTGGCTTGACCTCAGGCATCTATGAGAGTGGGACACTGAGACGTGGGAGCTAGCATGCTCACCTGGAGGGCTGTGTGTCCCACTTCTCACCTTCTACATAGAAGATACTTTTCTTCCCCCCCCAGTGTGCCTTTCAGCCAGACAGGCTGTTGTATTTGCTCAACTTCAGGGGTGTGACTAGGAGAAAGTGAGACAGTTCCTATGTAAGAATAAGTATTTCTCTGTTCTTGGAGCAGGACTGGACATGTTTCCACCCTGTGGCTTATTTTCTGTTCTCTTGCCTCAGCACTAACCACACAGCAAGAGGATCAGGGCATTTAGGCGGATTTCATATGACAGAGTGAAAGAGTTTTATTAATTTATAAAACACAAAACCTTGGAAGGTTTCACAACCAGCTGTGAAACTTGCCAGCAAGTTGCAGATCCAAATGTTCTGTTAGGAACAACAGAGCTGTTGCTTTACTGAAAGCTTTGAGGATGCAATAATTTAATTTATTTCATTTCATTTCAGCTGTCCAGGTCAAGTATAAGCATGGGTCTCAAAATTTGAAAAATTATTTCTCTACTCATCTCTGTGAAGTAGAATCTGGCTTTGGATACAAAGACAATATCTTTTATTATTTACTGAGTATGATATTAAACATTATGTTTATGGTACTATAAATACTTCAAATATTTTTAAATGAACTGTCAAATACAGCCGCAGACAAAAATGGGAGTCACATCTGGACATTTTACAGTTCACTTTTACTTCAGTGATAAAATTTAAATGCAATTTGTGCAATAAGTCGTATAGAATAAAACAATAATGTGGAAAATACCCTGCAGTATTAATTTGTCCGTAAATTAATTTGAAGGAGAATTACTGAGTCTGAGTACTTCTGTGTGCCAAACGTGTGTTTCATGGCCGTAAGCACAGGATGCCTCACTCCAGATTCAGCATTTACTTTTACACTGAGCTATTAAGTACAAAAGCAACCACTGCAGGAAGACAGTTTTTTCCTAATGGATTTATAATGGCATGGAACAAACATTCCCTAAAAATACCTAACTAAATAATTACAGGATGAGGTTCTATATTGTTACATTTTTTCAGGTATACTGTTTAACCAGTTATCCTACTTCTGAATTAGGTGGAAAATAAGGCAAGACAAATATGAAGTAATTCTTCATACTGCTTATTTAGTAACTGTTTGAAGACTGATTTGGAATTTTTTTCCCTTTGAAAAACAACAGGCAGAAGGCAATTGAAATACTTTAATTTATCTTTGATGGATGATGTATTTAAAGTAGCTGAAAACAAATAATTCAAGCATGTAGCAATTAACATTCTGATCACACTAAGGGAGCTGCATGTACTGACCCTCACCATCCAAATGTGGCTCTTAGCAGGTATGAGATCTCGTGCTAGTTTCAGCTGCAAAGGGAAGTTATTGCACTTTCCTGTGTGGATTTGAAATGAGTTGCCAAATGAATCTACAAAGGTGTTTCTAGCCCATCCAGATTAAGGTGGCCAAGTCTTGTGCTGCAAAAAAAAAAAAAAATCCACAAGCTTTTGAGAAGGCATGAAAGAAGTCATGACTCAGTGACATGTAAAGCCCTGTCTTTCCTTAGTCTAAATAATATGAACTGGGTATTATCTAAACCATGATTTATGTAAATCCTTCTCATTGTTAATGTGGAGTCCCACCACAGGTACCTTGTGTTTTCCCTATTCTGGTGGAGAAGAATCAGTGGCAGCAGAGGAACTCTGCTAATTCCTTAAATTATTTTCTTGAGGACAGTACAGTCGTACTACACATTTATGATGCAGAATGGTCTTTTGGCTCCTCTGGAATTAGCCACTGCCAAGGAGGCAGTGCAGGTCCTCTCAGGTAAACAGAATACTTCACAGTCAGACCTCTGAAGAAAAATACAAAAGGCATCATGTAGTTTTACCCTCCCAGTTGAAATCAGTGATAAGAATGCAAATGTAAACGTAAAACCAGACAGAGTTGTTGCAATCCTATTTCCAGCACATACTTTGCAAAGACTTCAGGGTAATTCACATTACAAGATTTTGCATGCTGGTTTCACCTTGAGATCCCAATGTCAAAAGTATTAGATGCTTATTTGTGCTTCAAGCAACATTAAGAGCTTTCTCCAGACATAGCTTAAATTTTCCTTTTTTTGTTTTTGTCAGGTACCCTTGGAGATTTTAATTTTGCTTTGAATTCACTCTGTTCATTGTAAATTCGATTTAAAAACTATAAATTTCTCAATGAGAAAATTTAGGTGCTTGTCTTTGTTGCTTTACCTGGACAGTGGAATGCTGATCCACTGATATCAATGATTTTAGTATTCAGTCCACTGACATTCATGATTTTAGCTCTACCCACATTTTAAGTTTGGGGGGGTTGTTTATTTTGGGGTTTTTTTGCCAGTTAATTTTTTTCCTTAGTTGTTTGCATTTGTGGGAGTAATTTTGAAATGCTTGACATTTACAAATATATATTTCAGATGTTTGAAGTTACCTGCCTTCTTAAGACCAGAAGACTATGATCGGCAGTATGATTAGACATTGTTATCTTCTTGTAATTTGGGATAGCTTATGATTTTAATTAAATTTTGATGTATAGGACTGCTATTAATACGTATTTTATGTAATGACAGTTTTCTACCCAGATCAGTGAATTGCTAAATTGAAGGAGAGATACATGTCTTCTTGTCCTTCTGATTTAATTGAAGAGCTTCACCAAATACTACACAAAGATGGGTTGTAAATAATTCCTTTGAAGTATGAAGAGTGACACATTTTAAATAATGTAACAGATAAAATTATAGTTGAGGCTTAATATCTTCAATATATGTTAGTGTATTGTGCCCAGCCCAATGTCAGGCCAAAAAGTGAGACTATTTGCATGACTTTTCTGGAAAATCTGTTGATATCAGGAATAATTTTGGTAGTTTCCCACTCCCTTAAAAATCACTCTGTATAATCAGATGCCATTAAGCATACATTAACCTGTATTTTTTTAAAAGGATGAAAAGCCAGAATAAAGATGAAAGACTGTCTTTCGTACCCTTAGTTCCTATCTGTCTGAGATAAGAGCCCACATACATTTTTTTGTATTAGCAGTAGTGGTGTCACATCAAATAAAACAAAATCTTACATTGAGTGTTCCAATTAAACTAATTCTGTAAAGTTGACTTAAGCCTTTGGTGGAAGAATATTTCTGTTTGTCAGTGAAACCTAAATAATTGACTTGAGGACCCAGTGTTTTTAGTTTTCTTGGTAATCCTTCATAACTTTCAAGCCAGAGACAACATATTGTCATGAAAATTCTGCCTCTTGCTATGACTTATTTCAAGACAAGCTTTCTGTTGTACAGAACAATGTATTAAAAAATTCAAAAAGATAATATATATATAAATTAATGGATTACATAGATATTTTTGAAATATGCATTCATCTGTAGTTTTAACCTTTTTAACGCCATCAGTGCCTTTGTTACCACTATTATTAGAGAACAAAGCATTGCTTGGAGGACTGCATTCTGAGATTGAGACACCAGGCAAATATCCAAAGTATAAGCAATTACTTATGCTCAGCTACTTCTATTTGGACTTGTATGGATGTGTGTTAATTCCTGTGTGCAGATGTATTTTGGCTCACTGAGACCAGCATTAACTGTTTGCTGACTGACTTCAAGTCATCTGGTTAATTGAAATAGTTGCAGGCTGGAAATTACCTGAATATTCATATTTTTGTACCAAATAAAGAACTACTACAAAACACTTTTCTTCCTTTCTTAAATAATTTTTTTAATGTCTTAGCATAAGGCAAATCCAGCAAAACTGAAAATAGTTTGGCTGCTGAGTCACCTCCCAACTTCCACTTATCTTCCGCTTTCAGGTCTTATCCTCAATTTCAGGTATGTACTATTTTTCACCTACTCCCGGAAAAAAGCAAGAGAGTACATGCCTATTTATTCAAACTCATAAGCACAGTATTACTTTGAGCATTCGTCTGTTTTCTTCCATTTGCATTGGTTTGTTGTTTTTACTTTTATTTTATTTATTTGTGGTTTAAACCAGGAACTCCTCAAGGTTCAAGTTCTATGAAAAACTGAAAAATATCTAAGCTATACCACTGTGTTATATTCGTAACGGTTTATGTTCCATTTATTTATGATAAATAACCAAATCTCTCACAGCATTCCCTTTGAGTGAAGCGCACATGAGGTTGTATCTCCCAGGAGGTGATCCTGCAATAATTTGCTTATTTAAAAAGAGATTGTTTGCATTCTTTCTTGTGAGAGCTATAATATGAGATGAATATCGGATAAAAGGAGGGAAAAAATGGTATTATACTGTTTTTTAAAGTTGCCTCCTAAGAAATAACTCTGTTTTATATTTAGAAAACCTTGGTGTCTGTGGGACATCATTATATGTGATACATGAACTTTAATATAAGAAAATTGTGGGTTCAGGTATAATCCAGTCATTAGGTTATATTCAGATAACATTACTTAAGTGCTCAAAGGCTTCAAAGTCAATGCCAATCATTGGATCCTGGAGTGAACTTACATGATAAAAAAACATAAAGATTGCTGGCACTATTGATTCTAATGCTGGAAAACAGAAAGATCTCTCAGGGGAGCTTGCCCTTTTAAATAGCAATATGATCGTTAAAATTACACCTTTATTTAATACTACTTCTTGAAGGGAGACTTCAGAAGAGAAGTAGCATTTGTTCACTGTTTGAATCAAGGAACCATGTCAGAGGTGACATCATATTCAACAACAGTTTCATAAGTCCATGAAAGGCTCCACAGACACAGCAAATTTCAAATCGGAACCAACAGCTATGAATTTTAGACATGCATCCCTGTGTTTATGTGAGTGGAACACTAACTAATGCTTGTGAGGCAGAGAAGAAGCAGTAGGAAGAGGGGTGCAGTAAAGTGGTGAGTAAGGAGAAAAGAAACAAGAAAATAATGTTCCATTAGCTATGGAGACAAGAGGCAAAGGATTACTTTATAATTTTGTGGTACCATGTATTATTGAGATTCTTATAGGAGAAAAGTAAATAAGAATATCTGGGAAGATTACGCACATATTGTTTTCCACACAGGCAGTACTCATGATGAAGCTATTCCTGAGGCATTGGTTCTCACAGAAGATGTTTTTGATGGTGAGCTTAGTCAGGATAATGAACTGCTTGAATTATAGAAGATATGTCTCTGGGAACATTTCTTTGAATACTGATGATCTTCTGGTGCTAGGTGTACCTGTTTAGTGACTTTTGGTATAGATGCCACAGTAGCATCCAGGATGTACAATCACCAAGTCTACTACAGTAAATTCCTGTGTGTTATTCAGGTAGTTCTTAAAAAGTGTGACCTGTTTCACTGGAGGGGAAGGTAGCACTTCCAGGAACAGGAGCACTTAATACTGTGTGTTTATTTGCATGAGAGTACCTAATTAGCAGGTTTTAGATTGAGCTGTAGGGTGGCAAAAAAGTAAATGGCACCTGAAGTTTCATATATTTTTCACCACCACTAAATTTTACTTTGTACAGCTGGGGGTTAAATATGGATTTTAATTTCCATTTTGTTGTAGCTTTTATCAGTGCTCAGCTGGTGAATGCAGCAAGTGCTCTTAATTGGAAAAGGATGTTTTGTTCTAGGCTGATTGGGGTAACGTGATTTGTACTTCTCTCCTTTCACAGAGGAATTCCTGAAGGATTAAGCATCTCTACTGAGTTGTTAAGCCTAAGAGTTCAGGATATTCCTTACCCCTCAGCATTAATCCAATTAGTCTATCCATAGCAGAGAGAGACAAATGAATAGCTGTATGCCTTGCTCCTGCTGTGCTGTAGGATGCAGTTCTGCAGCCTCATAGGTAGACAGCGTATGTGTCTATAAAGCATCCCTAATATTGTTTCCTTTGTTTTGTGGTTTTCTTAAGCCCATTATGAAAATTTGTCATCTTAGAGACTAGAATTCAAGGAGAAAGTTATTCCCAGGGAGGCTGTAGCCTCATCATTTGATAGTATCAGGCAAATAAAGCAAAGCACATGAGGAGCATGAGGGATAAGGTACTGTGGGAGTCAGCAGCTGAGCCGGTTCATGTGCAGAAATAATACAACTCAACAACTTGTTCAACTGAGCATTAAAGTGTTAAGTCAAGGTTACAGGCACCTGAACATGCACAGTGCCAGACACTGCCTAAGCATGAAGGAGGAATACAAGAGGAGCAAAGTGCATAGTCAGACACCAGATCTGAGCTGGCTCACTTTGTGGCTCTGTCTTTGTGCACATGCAGGTTTGTGTCTGACTCATAAAGGAGTCAGTCCAGCCCTGTACAATTATAAAGCAATGAGTTTTGTAGTCTCTAACTTTCAGAATGTTGTGGCCTTTTGGAGGAAACTTTTCATTATAATCCAGCAAATTTACTAGGGGTGGTGGTAATGTTAAGAGATTAAAAACTTTTGACTACAAAAATGAAATAGAAAATTTGGGGATGAGATACTGCATTATAATAAACAATGAGAAACTAACTTAGCTGTCCTTTAGTTAATTTAAACTGTAGTACTTTATCAAACAAAAGAAAGATTCTGCAATATTTTTGTAAAAAATTTAGAGGCCTCTTGAATTTTTACATTGATTGGAGAGTGGTAGGACCAGGTTTCTCAGAGGTAGCACAAGGAAACAGAAGTTAACATTTGCTGAAGTCAGTCCTGAGAGGCAGTCAAGACAGAGGAAAGGCCAGGGAGGTGAGCTGATGGACTGCCTGATGCCAGGAGAGGGACGTGAGCTGGTTTCTGCTCCCCGCACAGTACTCGCAGAGATGTAACCAGAGCCTGTACTTGTGTCTGCTAGCACAAGTTGGTTTCAGGGGGTACTGCTGCCCTCACTGCTTCTTCAGGGGAGCACTATCCTTTCTTTCACTTCATTGTCAACTTTAAGTCTTTCTTGTTTTTTCTCTCCACAAGTGGAGCTATGTGTCTGGAAACACCTGATGTGTTTGGGACTCAAATAATATCACTTCTGAGTGTCATGGTTTAGTTTTTCGTAAGAACACAGCTGGAAAATTTTGCCTTCTGTTATATGTGATGTGATGTGATTAATTAATCCCTAGCAATAATTTCAAGATTTTTGGTCCAACTCTCCATAAATCCATTAATTTATTTGTTTAAAATAAGAACACGGGCATGGAAGTACCTGACAGTATCTCTCCATTAAAAAAAGAAGCCGCTGGCTCCCTAATCAAATTCTGAATATGAACTAAATACTAATATGCAATATCTATTTCAATTTTGTAACCTGAATATTCAAGCCTTGCAGAAATACTAGCAGCTTAGCTTTTTTGCCTGCAAGTTGAGAACTTTCCAGGTAAAGATTCAATTTCAAAGCCACGTGATAACTTCATCATAAATGCAAAACATAATGTGATAAAGTAATGGTTATATTTACAAACCAATATTTTTTAGTGACATTTCTTTTATTTGTTAAAAAATCCATTATTTTAAGGATGGGTATAATAAATTTCTTATAAAATATTGAAAATACTAATTAATTACTATAATAAATTACTATCAAACTTACCGATAGAAGTGGTTATTGTAATGAGTTTTGCATCTTGAACTATAAATAATCCTTACAAACGGAATGAAAAAGGCCCACAAAGATAACCTTTTTGATTGAATAGCCTTGAAAGAAGCTTATATATCTATATATTCTTACACAAAGAAGTCAGGATTGCAAAAGCTTTTTGTACAGGATCTCTGTATTTCTGCATGTCATGGCTACTTTTTATGAGGGACTTAGTGGTCTTTTTTATTTGGATCCCTGAAGTTCTATCACACTCTCTTTTTTTTGTTTTGTTCCTGGTTTTATGTGAGTAATTGTAGGCTCTCTAAAAACCATCAACTGAAGTAATCTAAGTTGCACCCACAATTTCCAAATTACTGAAAAACGTTTTGTTTCCATGCTTCCCCAGTGTGCGCATTAGCTGCTGGCATGCCGCACCTCTCTGGGAGATAGATCACTGCGCCCAGTTCCTGCCCCCAGTCAGTAAATGTTTGCACTAAAGATTGCAGATAATCGAACCTACCATTGATGTCTCTTAATGTCAACACACTGCAATTCCACTCCTGTCTAGAACAGCGCCATGAGAGAGCATAAAGCAGATGCTACTGTGCTCTGTGCTACATTGACCAAATTTGCATAAACCCACTGCTGAAAAGTTTGACAGATCTGTATTATCCCAGACACACAATGGAGTGTGTTTTCCAAGTAAGTGTCTGTTCAACAGGGTTCTTAATTTCCCCTCATCACTTCTAAAAACCAGCTAGAGTAACCACAGGACAGAGAAGGAGGGCTGGTCATAGTCATCCTGTTTTCACACATATTATCAGTGTGTGGCTGATTCATTATAGGTCAGCAAAAAGCCTAACCTTTATCTGGTATAGTTCCCTTAGATGCAGAAGTGGGCATTTTTGTTTTTTCTTATCTCTGGTGCCACACAGCAATTTGATATTTTGAATACACCTGAGGAAAGGAAAATATTAGTAATTACAGTTCTGAGCACCTATCATGTAAGTGAAATACGAAATATATAGGGGCAATAACTCCAGAAGCTTACTCTTTGGAGGCTTCTTCTCACACAACTTGTAAAATATGACAATTATTTCAGGTCTCAACATTTCCCTCCTTATCTTTACTAGCAATGGAAGATACTTTAAAAATTACAGTTTGGACTTTAAATATTAAGTCACTTAAACACTGCTGAAGTATGTTTAGCATTTAGTTTTGAATCCAGTACTTCCCTGCTGTTTTGATAATTGAATTTGGCCTTTATAAGCATTTGAGACTGTCGCAGCTGGACACACAATCACACACATGCACACTGTTTGGTGAAAAGGCATGAGTTATTTATTACAATATTTGACTCCATTTTTATAGTATTTCTACACAGACCAGGGATTGGGGGAGAAGGTTGACACCTCTCCCATCCCATTGGTCAAGGCAACTGTCCATCAGCTGTCCATCCCTCCAAGAGAAGGAATGTGAACTAACGTTGTCTAACAAAAACATTGGTTCTATTTATAACACCCTTGTGTGAGAAAGAAACTGAGAACTATGAAAAACATTAGAACTGTGAAACACATCAGAAAGTTGAAAAATCAGGGTGACATGAGACCTAATGAAAACCTCCTTATATATAAATAATGTTTTGTTTGTACAGTTCACTTTTTAGTATTTTAAGCAGGAGAGGCAGCAATATATGTCAGTGAGTTTGGTTAAAAGAGAAACAACAACAAATAAATACATGGTTTGCTTAAAATGGAAACTACCAGTGCAGAGTGTTCAGGGCAGCTTGGAGAGACACATCCAAAGTTTACCTACCAGTTGTCTTCATGAGTCATTGCTCTTACTGTGCAGGTATTCAGAGTAGCTTGATTTGCTGAAGCCTGATTTCACTTCACTGATGTACCAGTGATCAAGTACTCCTTAAGTCCCTTTGATCCACCTGATTGCTTCTTTCTATCCTGCCAGCTCCTTTACAGTATTATGAGACATAACCACTCCAGAGGAGAAGATTTTCCAGATTTTCTGTAGGTCCTGACGCAGTGAAGCCATGACTTTACTCACAAATATTTTGTATATGCTACATTTCTGTGTCTTGGAGAGGGAAGTGAAAGCTTATCCACCAAGCTATTGACAGGGCCATGATGGCCCTGTCCAGATATTTTGTTGGACTCTTATTATTTCCTGGCGATCTGAATGAAAACAGATGGAGTCTAGGCAGTATAGCATTTAAAAATAACAAGAAGTGAGGCTATAGGGATGTGTTCATGAACTACTGCTGCTTTTGGTTTACTGTATACTTGGAAGACAGGGCTTATTTTCTGAGGAATAAACCATACCCCGAGTATATTTAAAACTGAGCTTACTTGGATGCACTACCACGTTAACTCTGAGTTGCTGTGCTCAGCCATGCTGCTTGACCTCCTGCTAAAATGTAAAGTTGTGTCATGGCAACAAAACATCAAAACCAGCCCACAGAAATTCATGATGCTTTAGATATATTGTTCATCTTCTTATTGAGTTAATTCTCTGTGCTGCTGCTTATGCTGCCTTTATAAATATGGGGCCAGTGAAGACATTCTCCAAGTTTGCTTTCAATATAGTTAGCATTCTACAGAAAAGCACAGATTAAAGCATGTGGCAGAGCCCTGTAGTGTGATATCTCAAATCAGACTCATGGTCTCACCCATTTTTTGTACTGAACATTGTTTACTTGCATTGCCAGCATTCTCTATGGTTAATGCATAAGCCAATTCACAGATCTTTCTTATTCTATTACTTTTTCTGTGCTAGGAATAATGTGCCTACACGTCCTTAGTGTTTTGCACTGTTACGTTTCTCTTTCGATCCTAGGCAAGAAAAACAGGCTGAAATTACAATTAAATATTAATAGCTTAGAATACTGAGGGTTTGAAAATTACCCATTATTTTTATCTTGGAAAATAGAGATGTTTATTCATTAGCCACAACGTTATGAATCAGTTCTTTAGTGGAACATAAATTTTTTTTTCCTATTTGCAAGCACAATTGTTTGACTTTTGCTTCTGGTGAAATTTTCTTTGTGTGTATTACATGCTAGCATGGCTCTAAAACAGCTTCTCACTGAAGTTTTTCTCGGCCTAATTTCTGCCTTCTTAGAGGAGAAGCTTTGCAGCAGGGTTAAAATGGTGTTTGTGGCTGTGGGCTGCAGAACCAAATATCCTGATCCTGGAATCCACACTTTCTAAGAAAAGAGGTTCCAACTACAGCTGCTTTCTTTGGATTTTTTTTCCTTAAAAATTGATACTCTTGATAGGTCAGTGATACTCATACTTGCACTGGCTTTCAGGTGCGATAAGGGATATTTGTGTCTCTCTCATGAAAGAGGGACATGAGGAGAAGCATATTTTGTCCTTCTACCAACAAAAACTTTTAATACCTATCCAGTCCTGCTGTTTAAGTAGGAATTTCAAAACTTCTTGTTCTTATGAGTTCTTAAAGGTAAACAGACATGCCTGGGGCTATCTGATATATGATATAACTAGCAGTGGAAGGCAAAAAAAAACCAAAAAAAACCCCCTGTAATATAAAAAATTACCTCATAACCTTGCAAAGACAGTTGATATATTTTGGCCACAAATGAAAAACTAGTTCAAAAGAGGAAGTCTGGTTGGGTTAGAAAAACTGGAATATTCTCAAAAATAATTACTTCTTCTCAGCAAATAGATGCATTGTCATGACAGAATTGTCATTTCAGATGGATAGAATGCTTCTAATATGGATTTTTGCTTGGTAGAGATACACAATTTTATTTTTTATCACCAGGAGATAGAAAGATTATTGTTTGATGTATAACTGGGTATAGATAAAAAACTTGTTTTAAAGATGGCATGAGTTTGAAAAAAAAAAAAAGAAAATGTATGTGAAAGATGCTAACTAAAGATCCTACCATAATGTTCTCTCAATTATAGCAGTTCATCTTTTATTCATTTGTCACCCTTGGCACTCGATTACATCAAATTCTCATTGGAAATACCAAGAGTGGATTCCCACTCACTTTCTTTTTTTGCTGGCTTTATTGTGGATGTGCCTGAAGAAAGAAGTGTGTGTGCAAGTTGGTCTGAAGGTGGTGAACTTCAGAGCTCTCCAGACCTGTTCTGCAAATTAGTCACATTATGCCAAGTGAAGTGACCAATCTTCTGTGCTGGGGGCAAGTGTTCCTCTGTACTTTTGTTAAGGATGAGCACTCTGGAAATGAAAAGCATATCCAGTAATTGTCTCAGTCTCATAAAGATCTTAGAAGTTTCAGATTGAAATGTAGACGTGGATCTGGAATACATTAGGAGCTTTAATAGACGGAAGAATGTTACAGATTTGGACAGTTGATTTTCCTGAGTGATACTCTGCCTGCTTGGACAAAGGGTTCAGCTGTATGACAGGCTTGCTGTGGCTTCTGTAATGTGAGATCCTGCTGGGGCTGTACATCTGTCATGGTTTTAAAATAACACTGCTGAGCACGTGTACAATATATTTCGTGTGTGCCACAGCTCATAAAACTGACAGCATCATTGAGGATAGAAATGACATTTAGTCCAAACTCTTGGACATTGCCAATTTCTGAAACTTTCATGTTGAAAACTCTTCTGCCTAGCCATGAGGCTGAACAGAAGAATTAGCAAGATGGTACAAATCGCAGTATACATATTGCCATAATTCTTGGATGACTTTCAGTAGGAAAACTAGAAGTAAAAACTTGACTATCTTTCAAAGTGTTTGCAACTATGTGCCACCTATTATTTACTAAGTGAAATCCTAGTTAGCCTTTGAAAGACTTTGCAGACCCAGAAAACCTTTTTTGAAACTCAGACATGGAAGATAAAGTCTAATATGTATGTGCATATACCTCAGTAAAAAAAAAAAAAGTGAAGGTGCCTGATATCACTTTGTAGGTCAGTGAAATAACTGAGCTAATGACAGGGCATGCTGTTGTACATAAGACCATGCAGTTTGACAGATTTAACTGATTGTCATGTTCTGACCTCCTCTGAGGAGGACATAGGGTATGTGCATGTAAATTGAAATGTCATAGCAATTATGAAATTATTTAAAATATATATGCATGACACTTCCATCTTGCAATTGAATAATAGTATTTAGTCTTATGCTGTTTTATGATCTTCTGGAAGATATCTGCAAAAATAAAACTTTCCACTTTTGCCAGTAAACCACTCTTGCTTTTCTTTCTGGTATTATTGTTCTTTTTTTTATATACAGTTATAGAACTATGTAAGTTATGCATAAAGTTATGCATAACCATCCTTATTCTAAATGATTAATGCAAGATCAATGACCAGTACAATAGCAAAAAATCCTAACAAATTTTCATACCTTTAAAATCATAAATAGGATTTTAATCCATAGCAAAGATGAATACGTCTGGCAAGGGGAAAGCTTTCCAGAAGGAATTACATAAATTAAGCTAAATGTTCTGAGCAAGATTTTCTTCCTTTTTTTTTTTTTTTTTTTTTTTTTGTTTTGTGCTCTT
>WBMY01010740.1:104594-237013 GCA_013397315.1 Donacobius atricapilla | reverse complement strand
TGGTATCCTCAGAGAGAAACATGAGAATATGAGACACATTTTATTTCTAGGCAATATCTTTTTTTTTTACATCCCCTCAACTCATTAGCACTAAAAAAAAAAAAAAAAAGGAAAAACTTGTACTAGAGCTGATGAAATAATTGCTGCAAGCCACATGTTTAGCCACACTGTACGAGTTAAATATACAAAATTCACCCATTAGGATCCCTCGTGCCCCCAGTTTGTCATTCACTCCCAATTAGGATTTTTCTGTAGAGCAAACAAACAAAAATCCCTCAAGGACAAATTCTTCAAGACATTGAGTGTAAGAAGAAGGCAAATGTCCCTTGCTTGTACTGAAGACATCTCTCAGAATTTCACACGTTTGTTCAGGCTGATGTGCTGGAGTATCCTACACCCACAATAATCACTGAGGAGTTTTGATATTTTTCCGATCTCCTCATTCTCACCACCACCGTTTTATTTTTATAAATGTCTTTCCATTTCATGAGACCATTTTTCTATGGCACAGAGTTGGTTTCTTTTTATATATTTACATTGGTCAACTAATGGTCTACAAGCTCTGATGAACTTCTAGAGTCTATTAAAAAAGTTCAGGTTTCTCATAAGTAGATCTGCAGTAGGTCCACACCAGTGTGGAAGCTGGAAGAGCTCTGTTGTCCTCCAGCTTCCCCTTTCCCTCCTGAGTGTAAGCTTAGTATAAGACACAAGTATATTAAGCTTATAACTGCTGCTCTAGCTTAGAGTATTGAGGGTACCTGACTG
Organism: Donacobius atricapilla; assembly: GCA_013397315.1. Classification (NCBI taxonomy): domain Eukaryota; kingdom Metazoa; phylum Chordata; class Aves; order Passeriformes; family Mimidae; genus Donacobius; species Donacobius atricapilla. Next base: position 236,248 of record WBMY01010740.1, on the reverse strand, counting down.
CATCTTTAATGATTTTCCACATGTTCTTATTGCTGAAAATTGTAAAGAATTTGCTTTAATTAACACTGATGAGTGTCTAGCCACCCTGTAAAATTCTGAGTTCCTGCAGGAAATGGTATTCAAATACTTTTCAATGTATGGAGGTTTTGGCATATGCTGTGCTCCATATGGAATCATAAAGGCAATTTTCTTAGCCCTCTTTTCTTCAGCCAGTCTTATTTTTGATGGTATGACTTCTTTTTCTTTCTTTTTTTTTTTTTTTTTTTTCTTTTAAATTACAACAGAAACAGTTTGGGATGGGCCAGTGGTAGATACGATTCTACGTGCTTGTCCTCTGGGTTGATGGAACATGAAATATTAGCTGCTGTTTTGCAATTTTAGGTTTTATATGGTGAGAAGTGATACAATATTTCCATTAAAAAGGATGTACTACTGTTAAGCGGGTGCAGGAGATAATTCTGATGAAATTAAATCCCTTTAAAAGTCTGTTTAAAACTGATTCATCGTTGTGAATAGCTGCAACTTTGTACCAATGAATTTGGGTAGTGGCCTTGATGTTTCAAGAGGAAATGAAAGAAGTTTGTTCTTTGCCCATAAAAACCCCAGAGTAAAATTCATAAAGCAGTTAAGCGAACTAAGTTTCAGATATGGTTTTAGCACGTCAATGTCAGAATACTCTCTGGCTTCCAAAAAGGCCTTGCAGAAGATGTGAGATCCGGGCACTGGCCAAAATAGTGTGTAGAGGGCAATATTTGTATTCTTCTCTTGCCATTTATTGACAGTGCCTGGCACCCAAGTGTTGTTTTGCGGGAGAGTTGGTTTGCTGTTGTGTTTTGCCAAGGACAAGAATGTGCATAGCTGAAGGGTATCATGAATTTCAACGGCCCAAAGTGCTCCTACTTCTATTAAAAAAAAGCAAATTAAAATAGGAAGTCAGTGAGTTTGTAAAGGAGGATTTTTTTCCTAGTCAGTAGAATGACTGGAAATAAATGGATTGATTAATTAAACTCAGTGTGTCTACTTATGGAGTGAGGTACTTGAGCATGATTTATAATAGGTGTTATTGCGCTGGACTCTTTGATCCCTTGCTTTGAGAATTAAATGTAAAAGTCTCATTCTCAGTTTCAAGGTTGAATACAAATGCTTGTGAGCCAGCCCCTGTTAAATTGTGTCCTGTCACTCTCAAGCAGTCAAAGCTTCCATCGAGGCCAAACTCACAAATCCCTACCTTAACCTCCAGTTTCTTTGTTGTTGCTACATGTGAAGTTAACCCCCGTGAAAATCTACTAAACTGAGTTTTTTTCCAGTCTTCCTTTAAATCTCTCTCTCTCTTACAGTGCCGTATAAAATTTGTTGATGGAAGATTAAATGTACAGTACTTGCATGCTGATTAACCGTCATAGGAATAATTAATTGTAACTATTCCCTTTCATGCCGAAAGACTTATTAGACATGCTCCATTGGAGAGATAATAGAAAATGTTTTACCAAATGTTAGATATTTACTTAGGGCTATGTCTTCAATTTGGAGTTTTATTATAAAGTGTCAGGAAATCTATTTGTATCAAGGAAGTATTTATAAACATTCCTTTTGCAACAATTCTTATGGAAAGTTTCCAAGTGGTTATTGGATTGTTCCAGACAGAAACATTTTTCTTTCCCGGTAAAGAGGCCCAGATAAGACAATTGTGAACCCTTCAAATAAAGAGATGCCAAGAAATTTAATACTGATGATATTCATGAAGGGAATTGCATGAAAAAAATACAGAAAACAATGAATTTTCTTGTTAAAATAGGAAACAAAATTTTTGAGGCAACCAGATTTTGTTTTCTGCTGGGAATAGTTTACAATGTGAGACAGTAGTAACAAGGATTCCGAATGAAGTCCATAGGCAAACCCATGGGAATCAACACAAGGGGAGGGGAAATGACATTTAGAAGAATAGAGTTTACCCAGAAGAAATTAATGAAAGAAGTTGCCACTTGATGCCCTGAATGAGCTGAAAGGATGTCACAAAAAAACCCAAAAAAAACCCCAAGCAACCAAACAACCAAAACCTAAAAACCAACCCTCAGGGAAACCAGTCTCATACTGTTTTCAGTCTCTGTCGGCCAGTTGCATGGGGAGATGTCCCACAGCTGCACTTGGAGTTGATCCTGCTTCTGGGTAGCTCTACCCTGATCCTCTGGGTATTGGGGTCTTTGGTTGCTTTTAGTTTGGTTGGTTGGTTGATTTGGTTTATTTTTATTTTAGTTACAGGGGGCTTCCACCTTAGGATTTTGTACCTTTTCATATCAGTGTTTGCTTTTAAATCCTAGAGCTGCTAACTCTGCCCACATCAACAGAGAGAACAAGTGTCTCAAGACTGCATAGGACTGTGAGGAAACAGGAAAAAATGCCATCCAGGTCTTCTAGACTACCACACTCAGTGATAAGTGGCACAACATCTCTTTGAGTGAATTTCAATGGCAGACAAAACTGACTTCCTCTAAAGTACTGATATATCCATGTGGGAAGATGAGATAGATCTCCATGCGAAGGATAGAGGAGTAGGGGAATTAGTGGGCATTTCTCTATATTATACCCCAGTCTAATCTCTTTATTGAATTGCATTAAAATGTAAGATGGAAGCAAAAGCCTAGGAATGGGAGAAGTAATTAAATGACAGTGTACTTGCGTGTGGAATTCCAGGAATGAAGCCCTGTGGTTGAGGTAGCTGAGTGAGCTGTGGCAGAGCTTCGGGTGGCTTCAGCAGGACCACTTGCATTCAGCAGTTTGAATTTGAGCCTTGATTCTGGTAGTCTTTTGCATTTAGCATTATTTTTATTCATGGCATGAGTTCACCTCTGTTATCAGTCCTCAGCAGATTTCTTGACATTACTTTTTCATTTCAGTTACAGGCAACTTGGTTAAACACCATTTGTTTTGTGTCTTCCTTCAGATCTTAGTGGTATCCAATTAGTAGTAGGTGTTTAACCTGTATCAGTTAACTATGGCTTTGCTTACCTACCATCAAAATTTTAGCAAATTCTTTATTTGAAACTACTGAAAAGTTTCCCAATTTTAATGAAAATATTAGGAAGAGGTGGGATAACTCGGTGACTTTGCTGCCTGCATCAGTGGATTCAACTGCTATTTCATCCTGGTGCCTTGAACTTCATATGTTTTTACAATGGCTCTCATTTCTTTGATTTATATGTGACTTTAGAACATAACTTTTTGCGTTTTAGTTCTGTGGTTTATTTTCAGATGTATTTTCTCAGTAATTGAAAGCCATGATGGTGCACTAAGGAGAATGGTAGTATAAAAGAATCAGCCTGCCGTGATTCCAATATTTCACTTTGAACCATCAGTTGGCTCCATGATATATTGCTTTGAAACATAGGATTTTAGTCTATAATCTAATTATTGCTGATTTATAACATAAATTAATTTAAGTATGGTATTAATGATTTCTCAGATAAATCAACTGAATAACAGGAAAAAATTGTGCTATTTTTCATCATTATATGGTTGCTTTAGTTTTGTTTGATTTCTCAGTTTTATTCATTTGTTATGCTTTTCAAATTACACTAGTCGAATATATAAACCAAAACGCCTAAGACCACTTAACTTGAAGTTTCCAAGAAAAAAAAAATGCATAAGGTGAATGCAAACTCAGTTCTTAGTAAACAGAGTTATTTAATTGTTTATAATTAGTTAATTGTTCTTTTGCTTGTCATCTTAGAAGACTCATGTCCTAGGTTTAACATTGATTTCCAAATTGTCACGGTTAGTTAGTGTTCAGAAAATGAACATGTGTACACACAAAAGATATAATATATACAGTATCTTTGGTGTACATATACAATAATGTCTATTAGCAGAGGACATGCAAATAATATTGGTTAAAAAGAAGTCCCAATTCAATACTTTTTCACTTTTTGTGCATCTACTAGCAAATTCTTATTAAATAAAGGTACCATTTTCCTCTAATAAATTGAAATTGTCAAAATGAGAGATTATTCAAAATATTCAAAGTTTCAGCAATCCAAGTAATACTAACATCTTTGATTTCTCATGGAACTTGTATCCTAATTGAAAAAAAAAAGCCCAGTTCTTAAAGCTGTATTTCTTATTTCAAAAGGTGAATCCAGAAATGCAGTCCCTCAGCTCCTTCCATATTGAGCGCTGTCTAGGCATAAGAGGGCATTGCAGATAAATCTGCTACTCTTTCCTTCTCCCACAGTCAGTAATCTGGCTATTTATTGTTACAGAAAGAAAAGCCCCAAACAATACAGTAAGTAACAACAGCAGATTCTTCTATAGTAATTTTTTGTGTAATTCTTTCTGTGAATGGCTTTCAGCAGTGATTACATCTTGCAGTAGAATCTATTCCATTAGTGGACCAACATATCAGAAAATTTGTAATTCCAATTTTAGTGTAACAAGGTAATTAAAACACTAGATATAAATGACAGGTGAGTCTAAGGTTATCTGCAGTTTTATTTTTCTGGTCATGTATCACTTGAAAGACTGACTACAGGAGTTGTGAGCAGTCTTGCTGCTGCTTAATGTTGCCTTACTTTGTTGCCAGCAGAGGTTAAAGAGGTTCCCTCCCTTTGCTGCTATCCCTCCACGCTCCCTCAAACCACAGCACATCCCTTCCGTTCTGCTACATGATGGCCTTGTTCACGAGATGGGAGCCTAATCACATCCGTGAAGGAACAAACAACAGGAACCTCCTAAGTTGTGTATCAGCATCTAAAAATTTATGGGGAATAGAATTCACAAAAAGTCAAATAATGCCTGGACCACATTGTTTAGCTCCCCTTGAGTACCCTGCTGAACCAGAGTCAGAGCTTGGCGTGATCTTCTCTAACCCTCCATTTATTTCTTCTTGTGGATATATAAAAATCAGAAGATACAGTCACAGGGTGAAGTTGTAGTGGGGGTGGTTGTCACATATTTTTATATGTATATTTTATAACATTCTTTATAGTCATCTAAACCTTTTTGGAATATATCAAGATAAATTTTAAATGCTTCTTCTTTTGTTAATTTAACCAAGATTTCTCCCCTGTTATTGAAAAGTTATTAAACATCTCACTACATGTGTTCATAACCTAATGTAACACGTAAAGTCAAGGTGCTCAACAACAAAAACCCAGTTGTGGTCTGGTGACAGTGGTGGGACTTGTTTCCAGTCTGTAGTACTCTAATAATGGAGATGTTACACTCAGAGAGGATCAGTCTGTCTTTACTGCAACTACAAGCAGAAAGTAAGCAAAAATCAAGGTGAGGTCTGTAAAGATGATGAGTTTAGTTTAGAGATCTGAAGTGAGTTGAAGGGGGTACTTCAGTATGTCCATGAAGTTTTTTAGTTGTTCATTTTTGTTATATGTGTTTGAATATCATTCTCATTCCTTCTCTCTTTTTTTCTTTCTTTTACTTTCCATCCATCCATTGTCACGCATTGCATTCATGGTTACAGTGTGTGTAATCATTACCACCGTGTGAAGGCAATTTCCCACGTCACCAGGTACAGTGTCTCACATCAAAAAACGTTTGTGTGTTCTCAAACCTATTTAGTGTTGTGCATAGCAAATTTCTCCTGCGTTAACCTATTTTCTTCCTCTCTTCCTTTCTATATGAAATAACATCAGTGCAGTAAAGTGATTTTTAAAATTAATGTCTTAAAAAAAAAAAAAACCCTTGATTTCCTGGATCAAAGAGGTACTGTCTTTCTTAAGGGCTAAAAAGCAGGCTTTTGGTGGTCCACAGGTTATGGCCTGGAACCTGTAATCTTTTTAATGGATTAATACCTGCTATGAAGTTCCGTTTTTGTAAAATCCCTGAGCTGCATTGTTCAGTTCTCTTTTATTCTGATTGTCATTGGTTTAAGTTAAAAGCCTGATTCTCAGCTGTGGTTTGCACCTTGGTAATGGTAAACACAGATGGATAAATTACTGCTTTTGTCAATCCTTATTGTTCTAGTTTTGTATGTAAATTGTCATTCTTCAGTGTTTATGTGCCCTTAAGAAAAATGTTATTTGCAGATTGCTACATGGCTAGCTGATTTTTTTCAGAAAATAGTAAAATCCTGAAGATGCTCATTTATATGCAAATTTTTGTAATTTTTAATGATATTTCTGAACATCACTGGCTTGTAGCTTGATTACTTTTGCACTTGGCAGAAGAAAATTTCATTAAAGAGCTGTTGCAAGAAACTGTTTTTAGCCATAGTGAAAAACCATGTCTTACGACCTGTTTTTCAGGGATTAAAATTAATGTCATTATTGTGAGTTCATGAGCATATGCACATTTATTATACCTAGACATGTGGAACATGAATCATGTCTTTCTAAGCATTCTTCTTACAAGAAATAAAAAGGAACAAGTGTTCTTTCTGAATGCAAATTACCAAATCCAGATCTGGTAAAAATGAACGGAACACAATTGCTTCTGATGGTGATACATTTCATACACCATTTCTGATGGCATTCCTTTCAATTTAATATTTATTTTGGATCAACTTATAATCCTTACGGCTCCCTAGGCTGCACTGTACCTAGAGGTATAACTTTTTCTGAATGAGGGGGAAAAAAGTTTTGAAAATTACACAGTGACTATTTTTAGGCTTTTTAGTTATATCTCAGCTTTTTCATTATGATATCCAGCATCACTACAAAAACATCGACAGCATAATCATTTTCCCATGTAAATATATTTAACTTACTGTGTCAGTTCCTCTTTTGGTAGGACTCTAGTTGTTTCATCTATCCCTTCAACTTCAGACTATAAAATGGTGATAAATTAGGTAAATGGTAATAATTTTGGAAAAGGGAAGTGGCAAGTACTTCTTTTTAAAATAATACTCTGAAATAGCTGGATTTTCCTTGTATTGAGTGAGAACAGCACTTAGAGATGCTAAGGTCCATCTCAGTACCTCATTCACAAGCTGGATGTATTCAGGATGTTTATTGGCATAACTAGGATGCAGTTCTAAAGAGCTGCAAGCTGCAGCTTTGTAGCATGCAAACTGCGACATGCATTGATGCAAAGACGTCAAATCTAAATGAACTATAGTTGCTCCCTTGTGTTTTAATATTGCATAATTACATTAATTTAATGGATTTTCCTTACTTACTAGTAAGACAAAATATGTGGGATGTAAAATTATTAATTGGCACAGTTAAGCCAATGGGTAAGGATCATGGTTCAGTTTATGTAATCACATGAAATAATGGCTTTGTTATGATACCTGCTATAGAATCACTATTTGCAAAAGCACAAATTTAACTTAAAATAATTTAAAATTGATTTGTTTTAAACATTGAGCTTCTTAGAGAATAAATAGCTGGAAACATTGAGATAAGTAGACATATATAATGAATGGATGAATAGTTGCATAACTGAGTCTTATCCCACTGGTGAGCTCAGTCGTTTTGCAGCATTTTTGGCCTCAGATTAGTAGAGACAATTCCTCATTATAAACAGTACTTTTGGGTCACAGAAGCACAGGGTGTATCTATTATGCTTAAAATAAGACTTAAATCTGTTTGCAAATTTAAATATTCCACTTCTACTTAGGATTTGCAATCTCAAGATCACTCCTGAAGTTCAAACACCTCTTTTGGTATTTGAGGACCATATAACTCCAGCAGCTCTTTCCTTTTTTTTTTTATTTTTGTTTGTTTGTTTGTTTGTTTTTGTTGTTTTGTTTTGCATAACCTTAGTCTGGTGCTCAAAGTTCAGTAAACTGTAGTCATTGAAAATTATTTTTAAAGTGGATGTCTATGGTAAGGGAGGATAACAGGACCTGAGTAAAATCCAGAAGTCTGTACTTTGTTTCTGGGAACATTCTGAGAGCAAGCAGGAAAGCCTCATTTTGTAGCACTGCTCACAACAGAGCAGCTAATAAAATCTACCAAATAATTCCACCTATTTTCTACATTTTACGTTGCTGGTAAGAAAGTAGGGCAGTTCACACAAAAGTGTTATTATAGCATATGGATCATGAATTTGCAGTAAGTTCAGAAAAAGAAAAGATGTATTTAGCTACTGCTATTTAAATTGCCATCCTGGTAATTGAAGCCTTCTGTAATTACATTGTTTGTATTATACTACTAATCACAGATATACCTTAAATGATTGCACTGGTTGGGCTAGCACTTCTTAGACTTAATCAGTACTAAATGAAGCTAAGCAAGGAGTACTACTTGTATCTGTGCAACTGAACTTTCTATTCTGTGTATCTTCCCTTGTAAAGCTTTTTTTTTTTTTTCTTGTCACATCTTGGCAATTTGAACTACGTCAGTGAGATTGTATGTCTATGAATATTGGCATTTAAATACTTTATATTTTTTAATAATTTTTGATTTAGTTTCTAAGACATATAATAAATGTAATATGGAATTGCCATGTAATTAGTAGTGTGCTTTTATATTAGACAGTGAATAATTGGTATTTCAGGTTATATCCAGGTGCTGAGATGAAACTGTGAGATTTCAAAGTATCCTTTCACCCAGATCATTAAAAATCTGCTGGAGGATTTTCTTCTGAGTCTGTTTTGGTTTTATACAGAACATATTAAATGCTGAAAAAAACTCCAAGCCCCCAAAGACTCAAGTTAAAGAAAATCTCTGTAGTTTCCCTCATGAAGCAGCTGAACTTCTACACTGTTGTAATTTTGTGGAAAAGCAAGAAATCAATTTTATCTTTAATTTTATTTTATACAGAAAATACTATTACGATTTCTCTGAAAATGTGCTTGTGGGCATATTTGAAATGCACTGGGAATATGAATGCTTGATGGAATTAAGTGCAGACAATGAATCATGGTGATCAGATATTCTCTATTAACAAATATTATCTTTTAAAAAGACTAATTTCTATAACTCAAAACATCAGTCCCTTTTGTTTCAGATTGTAATGAAACAATTCACTTTCGGCACACAGCTGTAATGGACAAATGCCAGAGGATGGAAGCAAAGGGCAGCGTGTTTCAGTAAATCTGAATAGATTAATGATATTCAAACTCAAATCAAATGTCATTTTTGTTGTTTTCAAGTCTAGCCAGAGTCCTTTAGGGATGTTAGTTGGTGTTTTTTTATGCACAGACTGGGAAGCTGAGTGTGTTAGCTTGGTACCTGCTACTGTCCTGTGCTGCTGCAGTTAGGTCAGCTGAACTTCACACAGCTTTTGACTCTCCTGCTGTTTTTCTGTGCTAATTTTAAGCAGTTTATTAAGTGAAGGTGGATTTCTCATGGCTCAATGTATTCCTGTGAGCCTTTGATAATTGGAATAATCACTTTATTTCCACTTCCACTCATCTAAGCTACTTAAGTAGATACTACAGTAGGCTGAGGCAATGAATTATTTCGTCTGTCCAGCCGTATGTTGGTCATGCAATATAACTGCAAATCAGAGCTAGACAGCATGCCAATTACTACTTCCAAAATGTGTCTCTCCCACAGAAGTTATTTTTGCAAGCTGCTAATTAGCCACTGAGATTTTTGTTCACTGAAGGAGAACGGATCCACATGCATGGCACTGCAGGAAGCCTTAAAGTATGGGCAAGGATATCTGTGTCCAAGGCCCCAGGCCTCCTGCTTCTCAGCAGAACATTCTGACTTTCAGTAATAATTTACATTTTTAGATAAAATACTGCCGCAGGTGTTTGTGGCTTGTAATTTCAGACCTTACCTGAAGAAGGGCACGAGGGAGTTTAGGCAGGATCAATACGAATAAAAGTGTATTCTCAGAAAATGTACTGCCTTTTCCCGTTTTCATCACTCAGAATTTTCTCATAGTGCTGAGAAGCCTTTGAAACAGCCTATATGTAGGGCTTTCCAAAGCAGCAGTTCACTCCTCTTTCTTTTTTTTTATTTCTTAAGCATATTTTTTGTTTGTTTTGTTTCAGATACTTCACCCAGGAAAACATGTGCTTCTGCTGTCTTGTCTAACCAAGCCTTCTCATTTTTCACATAAACACCCCATATAAAAATAATGTAACAGAGACATATCTCTGCTCAGAGGTATAGTGCTTGTTTCAAATAAATAGCAAGTTGGTGAGAAATGGATGAGAGATGTAACAGTATGATGCAGTCAACCATAATTGGGGAAAAATACAGAGGAATAAGAGAGCAACCATGATGGAGAAGTTTTTGTAATTGAGCTGACCTGTGTAGGATGCAAGGAACTTGAAAGCATGAGGAGCAAAAGGGAAGTTGTCATTAAGTCAGTTATAGGTAATTTAATGAGTATTTTAGGTAGAATAAAGATTTCAGTGTGTCATTGAACTTTTGCTCCTTTTCCCCTTCCAATTCTTCTCTCCTTGTAGCATGTAGCTCTGGTGGCAGCCTCACCTTAAAGGTGGTTTCTGGTTTAAGTCAGTTGCTGTTCTTTGTGATGTCCATTTAGGAGTGATGTATACTGAGTGCCCTCACCTCAAAGATCCTCAGATATATTCTATACCACTTGTGTTCTTTCTGAGCCCATAAATCTCCCCTTTTACAGTGGCACAGCATCATTAGGATGAGCAGTGAGTACTCTGCTCTCCATGATCTTCTGCCACTACGGGGCCCTCTTAGAAGGAGCTTAGAGGTAAATGACTTTGGCCGTTCAGCTGAGGAGGGGATGAAAACAATATTGTTTTAAAAATTACCCTCTAAGTGCCTGCCTTCCCCTTCTGCTCCTGTTTTGCACCAAAAGCGAGAGGCTTCTGCCTTTCTCTCTGAGGTCTGATGGGCCTCCTTGTCAGGGAGGATGCCATGCTCTGGGATACCCAGGTGCAAATGTTGCAGTCTTGAGTCAGCAGCATAAAGATAATATGTGTATTTATATACTAATTTAGGAAGCTCCAGCTTTATGGAAACTTTGTAGCATGTTTAAGGGACAATGATTTATTAGCCGCTGTCAGGAAAATCTCTATAAGCAGGAAGGAAAAATTGCAGAAGTTCTGAAGTAGACGAGGCAGTAGAGGAGAAAAAGAAAGCACTCAGTTTCATGAGTGCGTATTTTATTCCAAATGTTGGAGGCACAGAAATTATAGTCAGGGTAAATTAAAGCATTCACATAACAGAGTGAAACTCAGAATGTAATCTAAACTTGTGATAATAGTATCATCTATGATAATGGTATGCTTTCAGGTTGTTTTTTATGTATTTCCTATGTAGAATGAACAAAACCAATAAATTCACATTTCTACTCCTAGGTAAAGAAATAGAGCATTTAAATAGCTGTACAAGTTAGCTTTGAAAAGCCTACAGTTGAATTCCTAATTGTTGGCAGTAATGCTACTCTGCATTCTCTGACCAATGTGGGAAAATTTATATATGAGTTATTATCTGTATGAAACCTTTCAAGAGAAGATATAAGGAAAGGTAAATGATAGACACTCATTTATCGTTGGCCATAGTTGAAAGTGGCAGCCAGAAGACTATTCATTTTAACCTGAAATATGCTGTCACACTGTCAAACATGCCAAAGCAATGCTTTCTGGATCATTTTTCATACCTGTTTTCCATTTCACAGAAACAGCACAGATTGAATGGGTTAACTTTTAAATAAATTTCAAGTTTGTTTTAATCCATAGCAGTTAGGGATTTAGTTTTCGGAGCAGCTGTGCCATAAATTATAACAGCACAGCTCAGGTAGAGAGAGATTTTGACGCTCCTGAGGACAGGAATGAGCAGTAAAGGGACAGAGACATGGGAAGCTCATTTAAGCAGCTATATTGTCTGTCACAACACCAGTGTGATTTCACGTCTTCTGAGGGGGGGAAGAAAAAGCATTCCTTTAGTATGTTTATACCAACTTACAATAAGATTGTGCAAAGGACCATGGAGGTAGGTGATTTAGGTCTAAATGAGACTTCAGGCAAGGTGCCAAGATTAAAACATGCTAAATAAGATGGAAATAAGAGTGACCACTGTAGGTGCCAGTGCTACCACCCTGTACAAATCTGTCTTGCTGGGCTTTGTAGTCAAGACCAGTTGTAGGTTTGTTTCCTCTTGTCAGAGTTGTAATGCAGTTTTTGGGGAGAAGCAGAAAAGAGGGGAAACATAATGGTATAAAGATTCATGGAACTGAAATTTTGCAGTAAAGACTGTAGATTTACAGGACAGTCAGCATTAGAGAATGCAATGGTAATGGCTGGCTGTTTCAAATAGTCAACATTTTTTAGGCTGTTCAGTCAGCCAAGTTCTTAAGAAAATCTACTGAGCTCTTAAAAGAGCAGTGAAAATATTTTTATGTGAAGCAAAATATGCTGAGATACAAACAAAAATGTAATACGCAATAAATACAATAGGCTCTTTATTAGAAAATTGGTTAAGAATCACTTTTGCTGTGGAGGAAGTACACAGCAGTGGTGCTAAAGCTGTACACTTCTCAAATTAGATTTACACTTTCAGATTAGAAAAATGAGTTGAAATGTGTTGGGAAATGTGAAATCTTCCTTGGGAACTTAATAGCTTATTTGCATAAACCACAAAATAATCAAACAAACCTGAGGCTGGTTTTTAAAGTACACACCAAGGAAATAATATACTCTATTCTTGTGTTATTTTAACAAAAACTTTAATTGATCTCACAGTGTGGTGGTGTAAAATGTGTGTGATATAGTGAGGTAATGAGGCTGTTTAATAAGACATTAAGAAATAAATAGCAGATGTGGTAACAAACAGAATCAATATAAAACAGGTGAAGTGTCCTTAATGACTGATGCACTACAGCATGTCATTTTATACTTAAATTAATGATGCAATTTAGGAAAAATGCTAAGGTACTAGCAGAAGTAATATCAATTGTATTGCTAACTTAAAATGTTATTAAAACATGTGTGAGCAATAAAACATTTTATTATTAAAATCTGCTTTTTGTGTTCTTTGGATTCGCAGAGCTTGATGACACACTAATCCTCTATGAAATCTGATCCAAATGAACTTGTGCTTGTCTGTGTTGTTGTTTAGATATTTCATGAAGTCAGATAATTGAAAGCTGAAGGCAAAGATTTCATAACATAGTTCCAAAATCAATCCATTGGAAACAACCATCTACCTTTTTCCCTATCTTTAGTTAAAGACACATTCCTCATGCCCTGCTCTCACTTTTGTCTCTTTCTACTTGTTTCTTTCCTCTTTTAAAATCACCTGGAGGGGAGAGTCATAATTGTGCACAGTTCAAGCTTCGCTTTGCCCATTTGCTGTATTGTAAAAGGATGGAGGCCATGTATGATTGCAAAAGAGCACAGAAGGGTTTCTCACCATCACAGGAACACATAATTTTTTAAATAAATGATTATTTACTCAGTGCTGTGTTTCTGAATGCTCTGAGTGACACACTGAGCACACACTAAATTTTCTATCCCTTCGCTACTGAGTTGCACTGAATTGTTTTTTTCTTGTCTTGAGCTAACATTTATATGTTCACAAAACTGCCATATCTCTTGATGCAATTTTCAGCTTTAATAGCAAGTAAGGTCTAGGAGTAAAAATAACTTAATAAATTATTTCCAGAAGCAAGAGACAAAGCTTTTTGTTGCAAAGATACCTGGGAAAGTTTCTTCTAGATTTTACACAGTGCTAATGCCAAAATGTCCAACAAGAAAACTTTATGTCAAATATAATGCACAATTTAAGTACCTATTCAAAATTAGTCTTGATGGTAACACTTTGAAGACCTAGGGGAATAATTCTGTAGCCATATAAAGTTGTTTATGAGTCTGTAATTAAACAGTAATTAGTCAGTGCTTGACATTTTAGCACTTCAGCTGTCTGCAATGCAAAAGTATCAACTTTAACTACAAATGCCTCATTAAACTTCCAGTAAAACAGGATTACTGACTGCTATGACTCTCAACATGCATTTTATTTTAAATAGTAATCAGAGAAATTATTGTAGTTCATTCTATAAATATGCGTTATTTTCTCTAGCCATTTTTTTTAAGTTTTTAGTGACAAATTAAGTAGGATGAGGTCATTGAGTGTTTTTCTTAGAAATAGTGCACAGTTCTGTGCCAGTTTAAATCTCTAGTTTCAGTTAGAAAGAAAAATTAATATGTGCTGTGGAGTGAAACTACAATGGTGAAAGATTAATTAGCTAATATTTGTGAAGCTCCAAAGATAAGTCAGGCTATGCAGATAAATCAGGCTATGTAGTGTGTGTGTGTATTAAGTACTGCTGTAACAGGGTTGCTAAATGCACAGTTGAGAGTTAGTTGGAGGGATGAATTTTTTCCCAATTCATTCACTTGTTCTCAAATCTTCCATATTGTGAGGACGTGTAGGCGCTCATGATAATCTCGCTGGCACTGGTGGATCAATAGCACTCAATTAGTTCAGCCCACACTTCTTTCACAGTCTATTAGTGCCTCTACATGTCTCATCACACTAAATCCTTTGGGGGGAACTGAATGATGAATCATTCCTCATTTGCAGTTCCTTGTCTATAGAAGACAATTTAGCAAATTAGTTCGGGGGCAGCAGTGACCAGTGAAGAAAAAATTCCTTTTGTAAAGTGAATGATGCCTGGACCTACATATTCCTGCCCAAGCAGAACCCAAACTGTGGACTTCTTGATAGAACTGTAACGGTGGGTGTGGACCTCTTAGTATACAAATCAGGAATGTCACAACCACCTCAAATGAAGTGCCAGTCCAGTATAAACTCACTCAAATAATCTTGACAGGTCAGATTGGTCTGGAAGGACTTATGTGGGTTCAGGCACAGCCTGGCCTTAAATGCCATAAAGCCAGCATAAAGACATTTCTTTTATTCAGATAGGAGGTGTTACCTCCTTTGCTACCATTGGATAATCTGTAAAAGCAAGGTTTGATTTAATAATAATAACAGTGGTAATAGTACTGCTACTAATAATAACTGAATGTAGGATCTGTCCTCCCACCTGCGAAATAGTAGTCTGAACCACTACTCAAAGAAGCTGTAAAAGAAACATGCAGTTCTCAGTATTAACCCGGTGATAGTTCTTATCTTAAAACCCACTAATACTGTATTTCCAGTATTTTAATGTAATTTGTCATTAAATTTGACATGTTGTTCACAACTTTT
Organism: Donacobius atricapilla; assembly: GCA_013397315.1. Taxonomy (NCBI): domain Eukaryota; kingdom Metazoa; phylum Chordata; class Aves; order Passeriformes; family Mimidae; genus Donacobius; species Donacobius atricapilla. Next base: position 221,195 of record WBMY01010740.1, on the reverse strand, counting down.
TAATGAGTCTTTCCCATAAATCTGAAGAATATTTTCTCTGAAATTTTCACTTAATTACATCAAAGTAGCAATCTATTTTGACAGTGATAACATCATTTTTTCATACTGATTTCCCTAGTGTATCTTATAGCCATTTACTGAACCATTCAATATTGTCCTGGTAGGCACATTTGTAGCCTTAACTTTGTTGTCTCAAAGTTTCTATATTTACTTTATATTTCAGTATCAAGGTCTTTTTCCTGTTTAGCAGAATTCTCTTTCTCGTCTCTCACACACAAGTTGGGAAGGTTAGTTGGTTTTCTGCTCTATGCAGAAGTAGGAGAAAATTGATAGTGCTTCCTAGTTTTCCTTAGCACAATGACAGTATCATGTTACCTGGTGAAACCAGAGAAACTGCAAAACAGCTAGGCAGTGTTGCCTTTGTGGAGAGCAGCCTGGTTCTGATCCTGCCTTTCTCCTCTCCAAGGAAATCAGCTGAGACTTTTATGTGAAATCAGCAGAGCCTGGCTGCAGTTGTAGTTATTCACTACAATTGCAGTGAATATTGAAAACTAGGACACTTGTGAATATTTTAGTTACTTTTCTGTAGACGTCAGAAGGAAGTTCCAGGTTGCTGCATGATAAATAATAGAGACTGTGAATTATTTGCTATTTATGCACTCTGCGTTTGTCAGAAGAGTGCAAGTGAAAAGTCCTGTGTCACCAAAATATTTTCCTTACCTCATCACAGTTAAGCTGTAGGTGCAGCATAGTGTTTTGCTCAGGAAGGGTTTGCAGAATTTTAGTCTCTAGTTCGGTTAACCTCTGTAGAACTGTGCAGAGCTGTCATGCTTAAAAATGCGGGAGATAAGATATCAAGCTCCTTTTGTGGAACAGCTTGGACAGTTGTGTTTTAGTTCTCCTGTAAGGCCTGGAAGTGCCTTCAGATGCAGTGTGAATTAGTATGCCCAGTATGAGTTATAATCTTTGATTTTTGCATTTTTAAGACCTCTGGTTCTGATGTGCAGTAAAAAAAAAAAAAAAAAAAAAAAGGAATAATTTATCTGCTTTTTAATTGTTGGTGAGATGGATGGTATAGTCTGATGTTATGGGAGGATGCGTTCATCTTTTCTGCTGGCAGAAAGGCAGTGGGATAGTTGAAGGATAAATGTTCAGTCAGGGAAATTCTGGTTTTGTTACTGCATACAGAGAGTGGACTTCTTTTTTGCTGGAAGAAAGCCTCTCTTCCTGGAGCTGTGTCATTTCACTTAAACAAGCTCCTGAAACTACTGAATTTTAAATATGATCCATACCATCCATCTGTAAGTAGCCATAACAGGCAAATTTGGGTGTGATTACAGATTTTCTAATTTTAAAGCATTGTATGTTGATTTACTGCACGTTTATTCCTGTTGCTGGAACCCTGAAGGTGTCTTTTTCAAATTCATAAATACTAAGAAAAGTTACCTGAATTTTTCTTCTAAATAAATTAAATAAGTTAATTACAAATGAACATTTCTACAGATTTCAGTTGCATATTGGTAAAGATAGTATTTGCTATTTCCCTCTGGAATTTAATAGTAATTTTACTGTTCCTTAGTAAGAATGTTTCTTTTCCCCTTCTTGATATTTCCATGCTTTTGCAACTACTTTGAGGGAGTAATGCATGGCCGCAGTGTAGACCAGCAAGTTCTCTTACCTAGTAGGTTCAATGTTTCATTTTGTATTTATAGATTTGTTGTTGCTGTTGAGAGATGTAATGTTGTAGGAGTGTGCTTTTTTATTCTGCAATTATTCGGATTTTCTCATTTCTGTATTTTGTAACAAATTTTCTCATGAACAACTTTATTTATCATTGGGTACTTGGATTGAATAAGATTTAAAACCTTGGTATTTTTTTCCCTAAGTTTGTATCATGCCACTTAGTCTTCAGGTTAGGCAATTTTCTGATGGGAAATAACAGCCATAACAGCAATCATGCTTCAGCTGAGTATCTTGGGACTGGATCTGAGAGCGTGAAAGTTTTTGCTTATTTTTGCCTCATTAAAGTTCTTGCTCTAAAGGTATTTTGCTGCTGTTGACTGGTCTGCAGTCTGTGATAGAACAGGCAACTTACAATTGCCTGGAACGTCGTTGTCACATCTTTGCAACATTTCTCAGGTATACGTTTGTTATTGTTGTCACAATTACTACATTGGTGTTTCTTCTGGATTAAATGAAGTTGTGTCTGATATTGATCTAAAGCTACAGTGCATGTACTGCCATTCTGCAAAGTGATGACTTTGTAAAGCGTTTTTTAATGCAGTTACTTACTTGAACTACTCCTTTATTTCCCAACAGATTTAAAAGTGCATTTAGATTTACTACCTTATCTGTTTGTGCAGCCCAGGGCCCACCACGCAGCAGTGACTGGGGGCTGGAGTTGAAACGGGGTCACCTGAGAGGTAGCAAGGCTTGTGTGACATTCCAGGAGGTGTTTGATGCACACCAGTGGCACCCACTGGGCAGAGATGGTGGCAGATGAGAAGGGGCTGCCAGTCTTTGTTCACATGGAACCTCTCTGAGGGGGTTGGCTGGCCTTGTCTTCACCCCTTACCATTAGCCCAAGAGAACATTGTTTTCTCCACATCAAATATTCTCTTTATTTCTAGTGTAATTCTGTTGCTGTTGAATTCCTACCTAATTCACACTTGCTGTATTCCTTTTGTCCCTAAGTCTGCATGACAGTATACCATAAATGCTTCAGCCTCTGTTAAATCTTAATGAGAAGAAAACTGGCTTGAATTAACCAGTTCTGGCTGTATCAATATTTTAGCAATGTAATTTAAGACTGTATGTAAAACGTGACTTGTAATTCTGAGGATTATCTACTGTTGTATCATGAGGGGAGGGAAAAAAGATAACATTTTAATGCCTTTTAAGTCTTTTTGAAATGAAGTTCTCCCGTGGTTGTACTTGCAATCAAAAGGATTTTATATTTTTATTTTATTTCTGTTTCATCTCCAAACTTTATAGAGAAGCCCTCCAGACCAGTGGAATTAAACTAGGATAAAATAGTGGGTTATTGCTGAAATTAAGGACCAAATTGTCATGGTTTCTCTATAAGGAACTAAGTGTTTGTTAGAGCTCTCTTGTTCCCTGAGATTTACATTTAATAGTGGAACTGCTTCTGTTTCTTTTCTTATTGTTAAGTTTTTGTAGCTTAGTAAGAGTGAGGTAATCACTTTAGTCTCGCTCCTGGGAGGGTCATGGCTCAGCTGTTTTGAGCCACATTTTTTTGTCTCCCCTCAACCCTTTGCTCAGGGACTGTGACAAAAAACCCCAACCCAGCAATCACAAACAAATTTGTGTTTATGTGACGGTTGCTGCCACGTATAATCCACCTTTTAAATAAATGGTCTATCAGAAGTATAATACTTACCTGACAACAAGTGTGACATACATATGTACAAAAGTACATAGATTTTCTTTGATGTTTATTTGCCTACAACTGGTTTGGAAAATACTTTCTCACTCTAATGTAATCTCTCCAGAATTTTCTCTAGTTTTACTGAAAAAATATTTTTAATGAAAATGCCAAAGGGGCACAGCCTTTGTAATCTGCTAGCTACCAAGTCTTGGCTTGATTGCAGCCAAAATCTGATGCGCCAGCAAAGAGGGAAAACAAAGTCTCTCTCTATTTACTTCTCAGAAAATGTCAGCTACACACACTGTCCAGAGCACACTAGTTGAGTTTACAGGCTACCCAGAGAAAAAGTATTTAATTCAAATGTTGAAAAAAATTAATTTCTTTCTCGACTGTTTTCATCCCGTTATTCCTGAATATTAAGCAAGTTTTTAGAGCAGAGCTGTTCCACCCCTGTTAACTCTTAAGTTGCTTCTGAATGTACACGTCAACAAACCACTGTGTCCCATTAGTGGTGTACCAATGTTTCCAAGCCATGAACAAGGAAACTGTTACTGCTTAGAACAATTGTGACATCTTGTCACCTTCTCTTGGCTTTCACCTTCCTGGCTGAGTTAGAACGCCTTTGACCATTTGAGTCTTTGTCAAAGCATAGTAGTCCTGGCAAAGCAGAAATTTTACTCTCACAAAAATAAAAGTCTATTTTTTGAACTGGACCTAGGCAGAGGTTTTGAGGTGTCTAAAGCATTGGTTTTTTATAGTTTGTAAGGTTCCCCTTTGGCGCTTGGCAGGGAACTGGGCCAAGTGTGTGAAAAGCTTTTTGAAAGGCCAGTTTCCTCACTGACCTTCACAGTCTATAACTGATACAATGGACCAAGTCTCATGAAACCTGCTGGCAAACTTTGCAGATTTTCACACTCAGGTTTCTATCTCCATGCAACCATAAGCAAAAAGAAAAAAAGTGTTTCACAAGTGCAGTTGTCATCAAGCATCATCTGCAATCCTATTAAGAATGAGAGAGAGGCATCATTATTTTCGCACGTAGTTAAATAAAAAGATATAAATTACTATTGCTTTGAAAAACTACTTTTTCTAAGTATCATGATTTGCATCAGCTGTTTACAAAGGAGGGGTGTGATCTGAGAAAGACAGATCCAACCCTGTGTGTGAGCCTTTTCCTCCAGAGTAAATAAAAAGAATTCATATGAATACAATTTTCAGGAGGTCTGTGGAACTTTGTCTCTTTTTGCCTCTTTGAAAGTCCTTTGTTTTCATGTAGTAAGCGTGAGTCAGTAAACAGTCATACACATTGACATAAAAAGTATAAAATTCTGGGTTTTGGTCCCAGAGACTCAGTCATTTATTTGTCATCTTTAGTTCACAATATGTTGTTTCTCCTGTCTTATTTAGTTCTTAAATTCCAACTTAAAACATCACAGAGTTTGGCTGAATACATGAGATTTATTAGCCAGAATCTAGTAGTTTTCCGAACTACTTCTGAGGGCTTGTAAAATCTCTTTTTGGGCCAGCTCCCTTTTCCCACTTCTGTGTTCATTAGTAAAGACCAGTGTGTTTGTGCACTCTTTATCTTTCTTCACTGGTAACATGTCAGATAAGCAAAACTATTTAAAATGTCATCTTTTTTTTTCTACCTGAAGCAAGACCAAAAATATTCTGCATTATCATGCTGCAGTTGAAATTACTATTTTAGGAGTTAATGTTGTTTCAATGTCTACCAATGAAGCTGCATTATTTCCCTTTATGATTTTAACTCTCTTGAGTTTCTGAACACCCACTTCTTGTTAATTGACCTATTCATTTTGTACAACCATTGTTACTTTATAAAATTACCAGAAAAAAATCTGTTTCATGAGTATTAAGAGTATTACTAACTAATATCTTTCCATGAACTCAAAATCTACTGTGTAGACAGTTAGTATATTAGAAAAATTTATAATACAGTTGACCATCTGCTAGTTATATTCTATGATATTGGCTGTCTTTATCAATAGAGGTAAATATTGCCTTAAATTGAAAAGGCTGTTGTTTATAGTATGATTAATTTTTTGTTGTTTGTGCTCTCTGTACAGCCCCACAGCTTCATTTTTAACTTCTATTAAGAAAATAAGATCAATTACTTGGTGTAAGTGCTCTTATTTTTATTAAGAGAATGTGAATCTATGAATCCTATATGCTGACAACTCTAGCATCATGGTTCTCCAGTAGTTTAATTAATAAACATACATTTGCTCATTTTGTTGGAGCAAGTTTATTGGTATAATGTGATAATGTTTTACTGGTGAGTGGAACTCTCCAAATCTTCAGCTTGATTAATTTCTTACCATGAAAATGAAGTGTATTTCTTAAAAAGGTTATTCCAACATGAATTTAATATAGCTGTTTTTTTTTTTTTTTTCCAGTAATACTTTTCTATAGAATTGTTTTCCTTTATCTTGTCTTTCAATTAGCCCTTTGGAATATTGCAGTTAGAAGCTTTTTTACATTTTTAAAATGAGATGATCGTATTTTCTATTTTCTCTTTTATGTGAATTGATTCCATTCTGTTCACAGACACATTGAAATGTCACCCAGAATTGTAGATATGCCACTGAGTTACCTTTATACCAAAATGTCTGCTGCAGGTAGCTTTTAAATGTTGATAAAAGAAGCTCCAGAATATTATTTAGAAATACTGCATTTTGTCCTTTGGATGATACATCCTATTTTCCCAGGTTAGATTAACTCCTTTAACACAGGGCTAAAACAAAAGTGGGCCAAAAATGTTTCATGAGTCTCACTTTCCGTAGGTAAACTGTGAATACATGTGTTGTCCAGTCTAAATATATATTGAATTGCATAAAATTGTAATTCATATTATTGTTATTCCTCTGTATGTCATTTTCTCTCTCTGATTTCCAATCCATTTGGTGTTTAGACACCGAAAGAAGCTAAAGAACTCTATTTTTTTTCAAAACCCTAAAGGGGTGTTTGCTTTTGTTACTAATTTTTGGGAACACCTGTGCACTGTTGAGTTTAATTGGGCTACAGCTGGTGCCACTGATGTGTGGAACAAGCAGGGCTTTGCAGCCCAACTGGAAATCTTGACATTGTGTGTCATTGTCTGATTCCTAAGCTATTACTGTGCTCAGGTAAGATAGAAGGTGTTCTAGTTTTTAGGGAATTGCATTCTCTGTGGGTTGGTGCAGCAGGTTTAGGAAGATGAATACTGTGAATTGTGAGTGCACTGCACACTAGGGCAGAACTAGTCTGCTGGACACCCACAGGGTTCAGTTGCTGTTTACAGAAGTTAGGTGGTCATCTTAAATCTTTAAAGTGCTGAGGAGAGTTCTAGTTAAAAAAAAAAAAAAAGAGAGAGAGAGGAGCAACATATTTTATGGCCTTAAAAGTGTGATGGAAAGCAAACCTACCTATCTCCTGTCCCAAGGAGATTCTAGAGAATTGGTACAGTGCAGGAAAGGGGGAAATAAGATGGAACTAAGGCACCAAAAATGCTGATCAGAAAAAGGAGAAATTTGAAAACAAAATATTTTTATGATTAGTTTTTTATTTATGGACTATATTAAGTTTAGAAATGGTAATAAAACAAGTAATATCGAACCTAAATTATAAGAATTCCTCTGCTAAAGGGCTGAATAAAACCATCAAGCAGGAAAATCAGGGTATCATTCCCTGCATGTGAGAGATGACCTAGTGTTCATTTTCTTACACACCTTATTTCCATAGGTTTGTGGCTGTTTTACACAGGCAGTAGCACATCACTGTATGAAGAAGTTGCAGATAGTGGCTTCACTAATAAGTTCACCAACTTTTGTGGTTATGTTAAAATTGGTTCAAAGCACACAGTACCCCCATGTGCCCCCTCACAGAGAAGAGATGGGAGGGGGTATGTGATAGAGCAGTGGGTCTGGCTTACTGGCTCTGGCCTGCTGAAGAGCAAAAGCTTGGCTTGTACAGCTGAAATAATTTCAACATAAAATTCCTGTGGTGGCCTTGAATTATCACAGACAGACTTAGCCATTGGCACTTCTTGAGGATGTGCTGCCAAAGGACCAGCTGCTTCCTGTAGGAGACCTGCCATCTGGAACTTAGAGAGTGATCCCTTTGATAGACATCTCTGGCAGTGGATGGTTTGCTGCATGCAATTTTTCCTCTTTTATTTTTTCCCCCTAAAGTTTTGGAGGATTTCATGCAGTAAACTTTGTGGAGACATGTTAAAACATTTCTCTTCTCTCTGGGTTGACAGTGGGGAAAGTTAACTGAATAACTGGTTGGGATTCAGCCTTAAATAACTACAGTTCAAAGTTAGAAAGTGTAGCAGAGGACTGAGGGTCATGTCAGAGAGTAGCAGCCAGAAAGTATATAAGTAGATGCATTTTGATACAAGGGGAGTGAAATGATTGTGTTACTGACAGGAATCTATTAAGTAGCATTTTGTTTGGTATGTGATTAAAGATTTAAGAGAAAAAACTTGGAACATGGTGAAATCCTCTGTTGAGATGGAATTGCTGAAGAAAGCAGTGAAGTAAGGAGTGATTTAGACAAGCTTGGCTTTAAGTTGGATAGATGGATTTCCAGTTGCATGTACAGAAATATAGAATAACAATAACAGAGGATAAAGGACATAAAAGGGAACATGCACTCACTAGCCAGAAGTTAATAAATATTGTACAGGATGTCTGTCCATCTGCAGACAGGACTAGGTGGATTTGTAAAGTCCCTGTGATAGAGAGCAAAGAGTAATGAGGCCGTGTTCTTCTTGTGGGGTCTAACTGCTGACTCAAAAGATGTAAAAGATATAAAAACAAATCTGATGTAGATTGTGGATCCACTTCTTCCTAGCAGAACAGATCTGTGCTTGACAGATTTTTACCTTTGACCTTTCCCTACAGTTTAGTTCCAGCTCAGTTTATTCTGGAACTGTTCCTGAGGCAAAGCAGGGTCCACATGGTGTCCATGAGCTGTGTGCTGTGGTGGTAGGTCATTCACACTCCTGCAAAAGTAGTTGGTCCCTGGGACTTTCTGCTCCAGTTCTCTTAGCTGTTATAATAAACATTCTTATGACAATACAATCCTGAACCATCTTTTTGAGCAGCAAGCAAATGTCTAGGGAGAGATGGTCCTTTTAAAAGCAGCTCTGAGCTTACAAGTGAGGACTAGAAGCAGGAGGGCTGCACATCCACCATTCCAGTAGATCCAATGGTAAATCAACTGTTTGTGAATATTTTGCCCAATTTGCTTTACGACTTTGCTTTACACTTTTCTACCTCTATCATCGTGGCTACCAAGGTGGAAGTTTTTCAGATAATAATGGTCCTTGCCATGCCTTACACAAGTCCTACAATAACAGGACCCTGCTCTTGCTCAAGATATCGATGTACTACTCATTTACAGACTCATTCAGCTGTTTGTTTTCACAGTGATATCAAGGAGTTCACCAAACTTGTGCCAAAGGTGTAACATTGAATTAAATGAAAATTGTTTTGTTTTTGTTTCATTTCATACATAGCTCTCATTCTTTATAGTACAGCAAAATAATCAATAGTTGCTGCAGGTAATTAAAAGTGGAAGTAAAATTTAATTATTCCACTTTCCAGAAACACTATCTGTTTTGTGCAGACTTCAAGACAAGGGAGATAATTTCTTTTACATAAAGGTTATATTCTTAGGAAATAAGAGTAGAATTCATCACAGTCTAGTTTTACTCTTTGAGAGCTTCAAACTCTAAGCTCTTACTTTATGGTGGTATGTGGGCCTGGCATAGGCAAAGCACACGTGGATGTTTACAAATGATAATTCCCTAAGGAAATTATTTTTGTCACATGAGGGAAGCTGTGCCATGCTGGAATACAGGTGATGGTTTTGGAAATGTTTTCTATGAAGTGATGCAATAGTCTTACTGCCATGTCAAATGTTACCATTATTCTTTCTGCTATGATTGCTGCAGCTATGAGAGATTACCAACACATTGCCCACCCTCTGTGGAAGGTTTAGTAAAGCCACAGCAGGAACACTGAACAGAAATGTGTGTGTGGACAGCTGTGCCAGTTCTGTACTCCCAATACTGAGCTGCATTCACTGGGCCTGGGTCACGCTTTTGTTTCTGCCGCAGGTGTGTTGTTTTTTGACAGCAGCAGCCAGCAGGGCCAGTGTACTCAAGCATCTTTGTGGTATTTTGATGTGGTCCACAGGGGAGAAAATTCCCACGCCTTGCGGTCTTGCTTTTGTTAAGCGCAGCAGTTCCTAACTCATTCATATATGACATTCTTGAAGAATCAGAAGTAAAAGCCAAGGTAGAAATCTGTGTGCTCCCTTCTGAAGGCTGGTTGAGCAAATTTGGAAACTATGAATGTCTGATTGCCCAGAGTCTTTAGCCCTGCCCTGAGCATTAGTTCTTGGCTGCAGTCAGAGGTAGGATGCTGGGTTCCCACAATTTTACCTATTTCCTTCTGTGTTCTGTTTCATAAGCAGCAGGTGGGAGACTTGGAAACTCTTCGTGATGAACCAAATGACAATCAAAATTAAAAGAAAAAGGACAAGATTTTAACTCACTGAGGTACAAAATTATTGTAGAATAGATTATACAAATTCGTTTTCTTTTTTTCCCAAACAATACTGCAAGTGGTCCTTTAGAAGATATACAGGGATCTGTTAGGTTCAGGCCTGAAGCAGATGAAATTAAAAAAAAAAATCAGATCATCAGAAGCATGAGCACTGAAAGCTAGTTGAGGATGAGAAATGTTAATGTTACTGAATCTATCAAAATTATCAACTGATAAAACTGCAACATAAATACCTTTGGTCAAAAGTTAATTCAATCTGAAAACAATACTGCATTTTTTCTGTGTAATATCCACTTTCCATTTGCATTGTTACAAAGTTTTGTAACCACCTGACTTTATCAACAGTTTCAGATTTATCAATTAATTGAATGGCTCTCCCCATAAAATGGATCTGGCTACAGATGTGTGCATAGAGAAAAAAAATATATATTCTTTTAAAAGTTAAATACCTGAAAAATAAGAAAACGTTTTTTTTAGCTCAAAGATAATTTTTGACTAAAAGGATTTGTTTGGGAATGTTATCAGAGATGTGGAGATAGGTATGGAAGCTGGAACCTAAAGTACCAGTTTGCTTGTTATAGTATCTGTTACAGTTATATATGTAGTTTGTTAGGTGTTGTTCACACATTTTCATTTCTTATACTAGATTTAGGCTAATAACAGGTAGTTTATGCCAACACTGTAATTGCTTGATTAGAAAGGCTTTTCCTTCTATCAGTTTTCATCAGTTTTTCTTTTCCTTTGAAGCTGATACAGTAGATACAGTATTCAACATGTTATTTTAAGTAAAATGAAAACAAAAAATAATCATGCTATGTACCTCCTGTAAATAACTTGGTAGTCCTATTTCCCCTCCAAATTTCTAATAAGAAAAAGATTCAATGGTTGAATGCTGAAAGGACAGGTTTTGTAACATCCATTTTCTTTTATCTGTACACTTCACACCTACTGTTGCAAAACAGGCATTCTTCACTGTGTTATTTGTTGATGTTTAAAGGTTCAATGAATAATTCAGCCCCCTTACCCTTCTTGCTTTGCTGCACACCTATTGAGCTCCCAGAGCAGAGTTGTATCAATAAAATCTGACTTACTTTACAGCTCCAATTTCATGCCTGGCCTTTCGTAAGATACATACAATCAAAAATAAACAATTGAAAGAATGAAAGTATCTCTACAAATCATTTTATGAAATCTCATGTGCATGCAATAAGCCCATCCCTCCTGAATTGATATGGCTTTTTAAAAGGAGTTTGCAATCCTTTGATCAGGCAAACACTGTTGTGTTACAACACTGTCCCCCAGTGTGAGGGTAAAAATTTAGAAATGCAATCAAGTTGCAGAGCACTGCTGATACAGGCTTTAAAGGCAATGAGCACATCAGTGTGTATTGCATAAATAAAGGATATAATATGGTGGGAAATGGAACCACTCAGTCCTGCATTTAGGAAGCTTCATGTCTGCAGGGTGCACTTGCACTTCAGGGTGGTTGCTGGTAGGTAGATCATCTGTATGTGCTTCTAACTTTTCCATTGTGACAAAATACAAACAAACTCACCTTACCTTAGCTTTAATTGTCAACAGTTTTTTCAGCTTGTTTATTCACATATTCTTTATGTGAAAAAAAAAAAGCGCTAATTACGTGCTGAAGGGTCAGCAGGGGAAATAATGGGTTTTTACCTTCATTGTAGAGGTATTGTCTATACTGGAAAAGTGAGGACTTCTTCAATAACCATAATGTGAAAAGTGATCCGTTCCTTAGTGTAGTCAAGGTAATCAGAGCCTATCTTAAAATAGAAGGCAGAGGTTTCTCCTCACATGCCATAAACTTTTGGGAACCTGAGTACCCTTGCAGTCAGTGGGATTTAGGGATCCATTATGACCCCACATTTAGTTTTTCTAGAAAGGTGAATGATAGGATTAACCACAGTCATTTGAAACAAATCCCAATGGAGGGTTTTGTTGTCCTCAACAACTCAAAGGTGTTTATCATCATGCTACTTAAACTTGCCTTAATTATGAGTGTTTTTTAGGAGTTAATGCCTGCAATGATTAAATTAAAAAACAAATGTACTCCTATGCTGGAAGCGATTATTTAAAACTTATTTCTTGAGGACTTCATTCCTATGCCTTTGTTTCAGTGGAGTAATCATCTGGACTCTTGTGAAAATGAAAATCTGTTGGCTTTTAAATTAGAATTTCTGCTTTTGCTCAGTCACCAACTTGTGAGACAAATACCTTAGAGTTTGAATTGTTCAGGGGAAGAAGAGAATGTCCCTTTCAAAAGGGCTGATTGTCCATGAAAAATAAATGGTAACAATAACTGAAGAGAAAATATGATATAACATACTCGAAGTATAGTTTAAAGTCATATTTTTCTCTGTGATGCAGCAAAGGGATTTGATTCTTCTAAAGAAACAAAACCTCTGGCTGCAGATGAGATGTCCATAATGTCTGCAGATTTGTGAGAAGTTCTGATTTTTTCTGAGTAAAAAGTACCTTGGCTGCTAAATTATTTGCTAGACCCCAAGGCATATTTAAATATAATTTTGTTTCTCATCTTCCACATGGCAAAAAAATATTGTTGACAAAAATGTCTTGGAAAAATGTTTTCTGAAGAACATTTATAATTTAAACGCTAGCTGTGCAACTTCTCCCAATATGCCCCAAGGGACAAGCCTTTAGGCATTTCCAAAATGGAAAGGCTCACGCAGGGTAAGATAAAGTGAGAAGCTCATTTATTTAGTATATTTTTTCACAAAGTTTAGATGTGCTCATTTGGGATTAAAGTGTATTTAGTATTTCTGAAGAGGATGGAATGCTTTGGTTTGCCAGTTGTTATTTTCAGTGAGAACTTTATTTGACAGCCCTGTCTCTACTGGCTATTACAAAGGACAATTGAATTGTTATTTAGATTTTAAAAAAACACAGACGAAAAATAGATGGTTCTATCAGGTATCACATAAACACTTTTAAAAGTTTTAATTGTTCCTGAGATACTTCAGGCTAAAAATGAGAACAGCTATACTCTCATCTTGCATCTTTTTCCCCAGACTCTTAATATCATTGTCTAAATATTATCTATTATTAAACTTGCTTGCTTCATGTCATAGTAATGTACTCATTTGTGGATGGCAGTGTTGAGATATTAGTTCTCTAGAGCACTCCAAAGGGGAAAAAATATTCCAGATGATGGTCCAAAATTTTTTTAAGTCTTCTCATTTTCTGGGTATACCTAGCACATTCTGTCAGGTCTGCATATTAGAATTCTTTTCTTCAAAGAGTTCTTTAGTGAAAAGTGACCATACATCACTCACATTACCTAATTTTATTCTGCTGTTCATGTCTCATCAAGCATGGAAGTTGTTGGGGCAGCAGTTCCAAGTTACAGCAGATGGAAGTCACTATTTTTATAACTATAAATAGTTAATTTACTGTCATTCTTTATTCCTCCAGAGGTAGAGGAAAAAAAGGAAGTCAGTTGATAGAGTAATAAAAAGACATTAGCAACGTTTTTACACTGGCTTTTACTACTGGTTTTGTGTGATTGATCTTTTTTAGATGTTTTGTTGTTTAATGGCAGCAGTGGAAGCATAATGCAATTTCTGTTATAAAAGTTGTTTAAAATTATTATCCTCCAAATACTACTATCTGTTTGGAGAATGACATTGTCACAATGATCATCTGGCCCCTCACAGTTTGTGTCGTGTTACTGACCTTAGTGCCCACCCTGCCTGTGGGTCAGTGGGAAACACATGACTGCAATGGAAAATGCAAACACATGGATGTGGAGCAGTCAAAAGTGATTCACTGCAATGAATCACTGCATTTGTGCTCATGCCTTTCACTTTCTCTGAGGTTTTTTCTCTCCAAAACTTTGTATACATGTCTTGAGCGTAACTTTCAGCAGTTTCACTCCTGCTGACTGCAAAACACTACTGTGGGGAGATATGGCATCCCTGCAGCAGTGAGCACACATCCACACATTACCGAATATATTGTTACATCCTCTACACTGTCCTCCAAAGATCACACACAGGTGTAGTATCCGGGAAGCATATGGCATGATCACTGTTGAAAACAAGAATTGCTTTTCATATATTTTCAGTTGCTTTTCATATGCAAACAAACCTTGATTTTATCATTTTCTTCCAAATTTAAGAATAAGAAATACTTTCTCAGCTATAGGAGGAAGACAGTGCCCAGTAGATACTATTTTTTTTAACACTTAGAAGTATTGCAACTAGTTTTCTTTTTCATAGCTTTTCAGAATTTGTTGGTTCTCTTAGTTACAGGAAAGGATGTCTCTAGCTTGAACAAGCGGTTATTCAGATATTCTGCTTGGCAAATAATTTTCATGCAAAGATACTTGGAAAGATTGCATTTAGACTCAGTCAAAGCATTCAAGTTTTTGTCCTCATTGCCTGCTCTGGGATACAGGATATGTGATAGCTGCTCCTGCTGTACCAGGTTCTTATACCTGACACTAGTGAAGGATTTCACTGCACACCAGTCAGGTGTACAGATTTGATCCCTTCTACGTGTATCTGTTTCCTGATAGCATCTGCCTGTAACAGGCTGGGATTTCCACACTCCTACAGATTTTTCTCTGTCTTTCCTTCTAGAAGGACTTTTTTAATATAAAGCAAGGCACAAATGAATGGTCTAATGGCAGAATCCTACTTGGCTCCTGTACTCTGAGATTTCTTGTTAATTTATCAGACTTACATTCTCCATCCCACTCACAAGCTGCTCACTTGTTGCAATTAGTCTTTGAAGAAGTCCAAAATTTATGGCATCTGTTTTCCTGTGTAAACTGTACAAGTCTAAAGACAGTCTCCTGAGTTAAAAAAATTCTGATAGGTATATGATCATCACAGATTTGCCGTAGATTCAGTAAGAGGTGATTTGCTGGCTCAGTTGATGCCTTTACTTAACTAAGTACTGTAAAATCTGTGGCCAACTACTGCAGCAATAGAAAGCTGAAATGAGGAAAACCTCTCATGATGTGTTGAACTCTACATGTAAGAGAATCTCAGCATATAAAATCAGAAAAGATTTTTTTCTTGTTTTCTCACAACTATCAATTTTAATTTAGAAGCACTTGTGATACTTAGCTCCTTGGGTTAACAATGAACAGAGTAATTTAAGCTGCACTGAAGGGCAGGGTTTTAAAGGTTAACATTTTCTGCATGCTGTTTTGATGAAGATACAGCATTCAAATAAATGAATGTTTATTAATTAGAAGATTCATTGGCAGGTGTAATGGGATTTTTTTAAAAGGGAGATTTTTTTTCATGTTTTTTCCTAACTGTTAAAATTTGTGCAGAATCTGATGATGAATAATTGAGGTCAGATTTCCAAATTTCAGCACTGACCTAAATCAGTTCCTACTGAAATCACTAGGAATTCTAACCATGTTTTGAGATAAAGGCAGCTCTTCTCAATCTTGCATGTGTAGTTTGGGGTGGAGGTGAGGGTTGTGTCAATGAATGAACTGAGTGATCTTTATCAGTTTTTTAGTTCCTCAAGTTAATTTAAACCATTGAAAAATACTCAGAATATATTTTTAAAGAGACAATAGACAAATTCCAGTTAGAAAGAAGTGTGCCTTCTTAGCAGTATCTTAGGATAAATCCTCCCATATCAACAGCTTTAAAGCAGTAAGAGTTGGTTGTTTGCAAGTGCATTAATTGTCAGAGATCATCACTTATGATGGAAACATTTGACTTAAAAATACAGGTAATACTGTATAAGTAAGTGTTGGAGATATTGAAGCCCACTTACCTGAGGCAACTATTCATGTGTTTCACTGTCTGCCCTCTGAGTTACACAGTATGACCTCATTTCCTTCTGGAAAAATTATATGCATTTGGAATAATTACTGTTCCCTGCTGAGACCTCTACTAAGTTAGTGTACTAAAAGAAACAAAATTATTTATTTATTTCGCCCCTCACGCCTACCCTGATCTCTAACTGCAAATAGCAGTTGATTCAAGTTATGTTTTTCCATGTGATAGTGATCTGCACTGCTGTCAGCTCTTGAGGGAAATTTGTTGTAACAGGTCACTGAAGTGCACTAGAAAAAATTGTTTGTGTCTTCTGACACTCACTGTTTTGGTTTTCTGACAGGGTTTTTGAAGGATGCCATGGAAGTTTGGTATAGTTACTGTTCATTTCATTGAGATTAGGATGTGTTGATCACCAGGCTGCTTTGAAAATCTAGCCTTTAGAAAGGATTTACAAAAGCAATTAAGTGACCTGGAAGCAATACTTCTCTTATAATTCACAGACAACAGAATACAAGTGAAGAGGGGAAAAAATGAGGGAAGAAAGATAAGCATTTAGATGTGTGAGTGACTTTGGAAATTCCCCCATATTTAGGATCAAAGATTAGACTGATCTGATAGTTCTTCTTCTGGATATCTTGTGTCATTGAGTTGCTTTGGACTGTTCAAGCAAATCCTGGGGATTTCTACTGCTCCTTGATGCTTGTGAATGTGCACTAATTAAGATGGGATGGGAGGAATAATTCTTCATGAAGTTTAATGTTTTGTATTACATCTTTATTTACAGTGTATATTATCTTTCTTGAAATTAATCCTAATAAATTCAGTAGAAATTAACTTGAGAAATAGTCTGCTGTAACTCCACTAAGAATTTGTGATTTGACTCTGATACAGGACCATCGCAGCTTCACACATTGTAGAGGCATTCAAAAGTGGTTCAATCCAAGGAGTCAAAATAAGTGGCATTTGATTGCCTAGTTCTCCACAGTTCTCCAGATAAGGCTGTTATTTTTTAAAAAAACTATATTTATTTTCCTTTCTGTTTTATATGAAAAGAAGGATGTCTGCCCTTGATTATGATGATTCTACATTGTGATTTCCAAAAAGATTCCCATCGTGTGTGCATCGAGCCTGGCAGTCTCCTCTTGGGTTGAGCAGGCTTTTTCATTCACTGGCCACATTTGCTGAGCTCTCAAGCTTATGGGTTGTTTTTGAAACATGGAAATAGGTGAAAATACAGCACCAGTCAGTATTCTAAAGAAAAGGTATTTGGGTGTTGGGTGTATTTATGCATTTTACTGGAGCATTTCTAGTTCAACCTTTGTGAGCGAGAAGTTGCCACTGGACATGGCTGGGCAGAAAATGCCTCCACATTCATGACACAGAAGAAAATTGTGCCACCTCATTAAAAAAAAAAAATTATCTGAACACTGAAAACACATAATATTTTCAGAAGATGTTACTTTATTTCAGTCTTTTAAGAAAAACTCAAAGGAAATACTTTCCTTTTAAAAAAGATAAGCCTAAGTTTTCCTTAAAAAAAAGCTTCCAGAATACTCATTTGGCTTCATTTTTATGTATCTGTTCTATTGTCAGCACCTTAAAATATTTAATTTTGTCTTTTTCCCCTTCTTTAAAGTCAGAGTAATGAGATTTAATTGCATCAAAGTATTGTGAAGAATCAGAAAACAGCTGAAAGGAAGGATCTTAAAAAGTAGTAAATAGTATAATTTGGTTTTAAATGTCTTCATGAAGTGAAAAGCTCAAGTTTCAAAATAACTTTAATTGTTTGTTTGTTTGTTTGTTTGTTTCTGAAGGCATAGGCTCAGGTAAACCAAGAAAAAAGCAGTGTAGGAATGGCATGGGAAAAAAAAAAAACAACACCAACTATTGAAAATAATAAGGCACATGAGCAGAGTGAATGCATAGAGGGAGAAATTAGTGAATGCCTTCCGGTGGCACAGCCTGAAACTGTCATGGCATTGGGCTGTATTAATGTAAATGGTATGACAGCATGATTCTAGCAGTTGTAGTTCTGCTAATTGTTTGTGTTCATGGCTTAATGATGCTCAAAAGAAATGGTGCATTTCTCAGTAAAATACATCTCACTGACACTTAAACCGGCATTATGTTCAGCACTGAACCAAGTGACTGTGAGCTGTATGTAGCTTCTTTGCAAGTGTTTGAAGCAGTGGTAACCTTTGAGATTCCCTGAGGGAAAGAGAATGTTACTCTCTTGATTTAAAATGTATTACAGCTGTTCACATGCTAAGCAACATATGCATTAGAGAGATTGCTGTAGGCTTGCAGGAAAGTTTGCATCTCTTACATGATAATATTGCCAAGTGCCTTTCTGAGCATACCTGTGCACTTTGTCCTCATTGCAGGACTTCTTGTCTAACTGGGCTTGGCTTAATAGGAAGAAGAAAGCTTTAAAGATTTAATTTGCTAATGTGGATGAGGATTTCTATTTCAAATGTCCTTTTTTAAAAAAAAGAATATAAACATCCAGCAGCACATTAATTACCTTATGTAGGAACTTAGAACAGAAAAATTGGTGTATCCGTAGTTGAACATAGTGCCATGGAAAAAGGCTGCTCGTACCCACGAAGTCCTAATCCCAAACACAGGACAGGTGCTGCCGTCTCTGGCAGTCTCAAAACCTGTTGGCAAGGGCTCAAGGCAGAACCTTTAACATGCCCCTAAGTGATAGGACAGCAATGCTGCTGATGTCCCAGGTCTCTGCAAGGCTGGTGTCAGTGTTAAGTAAAAACTCCCTTATATAATCCCACAGCACATGTCAAAGCCTCAGTGACGTTAATGACCTCATGGGAGCAAAGGAGTCCCTGCTGTGCCCAAAACATTGGTTTGCTCAGGTGTGAGAGCTGATACACATCAAGTACGTCACTAGCTTGCTTTGCATCCTACTTGCAGTTGTAGGAGTTGCGGCACTATTAGCACATACAATACAACAGAAATTATCTCCCTGATTTTCCAACACCAAGATACTGTGTGCAGAACAAGAGATGAAGAACACTTTTTTCCCCTCCCTTTTGTTTTTGGTTGGGTTGGTTTTTTGGTATATTTTTTAAGTTGGAGACGGTGTTTATTGTGGATGTGCACTGAGAGACTTTTGAAAACTTTTCCCACTTAATATCCATGAAAAGAGAACCAAGAATGTGTTTCTTAAGATTTAAATTCTCACTGAGTCACATGGAAAGATTTCAGGACAGGGATTGTTGCTGATACTGGCTTACCTTGTCTTGTGTAGAATTTTTAGCTGTATGTGTGGTTTTGACAGTCATTTTGAAGGGTGAGAAATGGCTCCATATTTGCATTTTTAACATTCATTATGGAGAAGCTAGAAGCCTGTGGTTTTCAATTGCCTTTCTAACAGTGGTCAGATGATGAAGACAATCTGTTTAACCAACTGGCATACAAGATAGCTCTCTCCGTATGTCACACATTTGCCATTCCATCTGCTAGGTAATAAAGCCAGCAAAAACCCAGCCTGACCAGCCCCTTAGGTGATCTTCTCATTGTCTTCCAGAAAACACCAGAAAAAGTGACAAACTCATTTCAACTTTAAGATATTTTATTTCATTTAGTGCTTCCTGTTGTTCTTGATACTAAATAATGTAGTAAGTACATAATAAGTATAAATCAGGTATTTGAAGTAAGCAGTACTTTTTTGACCTTAAAGAAGGAAATATGGGGGCTTGTGAGAATATGGTGCTCCTCACCAGTGATTTGTAATAGGAACAATAAGCTAGTGCTTTTTATTTTTTTAGGTCAATTAGTGTTAGTAAGAAGAGTCACACTCACAGTATTGGAAGAGGATGACCATGGTGGGTCATAGCATAAGCAGGAACAGGGCTAGACAAAGGGACAGTTGTCTGTGTGACAAAGAGATATTAAGCAGAACACCAATTTGCCAAACACATCTCTAATATGCATTTTGTATGTAATGGAAAATAGAAAACTTTTTTGAGAATTGATTGGAACCAAGTCTTTTAGCTATAGTCCAGCTACAAAGCTGGACAAGCACAGCAATTAAGGGAAAGTTTAGTTTATAGCATTATTAGGAAGTAAATACTGTCAGAATGCACAACAGAAACTTGAGCTTTAAGGAAAAGTATTTTAGTTAGGCAGAAACCTGCCAGAAAACCCCTTCAATTTTTGAGAATTATTTGGGAAGTTAGAGGTGATAGTAGGAGAAGTTGATGATTTATTAGATCTTAGACTATAAGATGTTCTAACGTCAAAGATGTGAGCACTTGCTGCAAAATCGTTACTCACATCCTTAATGGAGTTGGTCTTCTCTAACATTTCAGTTTTATGATATGATTAGAAGGGAGTGTACAAACACGACACAGATTTGCTTTGAACTTCTTCAATTAGCTCTTGCAAAAGTCTTCCAATAGTGTGCACGAAATTGTGCATCATTGGAGTTTATGTGATGCAGCCAAAGCTCTTCTCTCAAGTGACAAGCTGGCAAGTACTGAGAAGTCCTTGGTGGATGTACTGTCCCTTGGAGGGACATCTGTTTGTGGCATTGCTACCATGCCCTGATCTAATGTCAGAAATCCAGGTACACACTGGAGAAGTTCACTTTTCTGCTTGGTGAAGCTCCTCTTTCAGCAGACCCTGAGTGGGACAGCCATTTATTCTCAGTTCATGGCTCCGTAATAGGATGCTGTTGCTATAGCCCAATTTTTCTTTTTTTTCTTTTTTTTTTTTTTTAATATGAGAATAAATACATTATTCTTGAGCCAAAAGTTATCCTTTGACAGGCACAGTTGTGCAGCATATGTTAGCCACTCAAATCTTAGTGCCATGAGGACCACATAATAGCTTCAAGAAAAAAAGGCGTTGCCAGAAAATGAAGTATTGCAATTCCCTTCTGTTGAAGCAAAGGAACTTCCCATGCCTACATCCCTACACTGATACCCTGAAACTGAACTTCAGTTTCTGTGCTGTTTCCAGTTTTGATCAGTGCTTGCAAAAATCCTCTAGTAGTAAGAACTTCTCTTCTGTCCCTGACTAAACTACTTGAAACCTAACTCTTATGGAGCACTGGAGAGAGTAGAGAGACACCGTCTATTTTTTTCCAGAAAAGAAGGCATTGCTGAAACAGAATGTAAATATGGATGGATACTGCTGATGAGAGCTTTATAAAAGTACGTATGACACAATGAAGGGCTTACTCCTGCAGGGAAGACTGGAATATGTTGTTTAAAACCTGGTAAAAAGGGGAGAGTTCAGCTTTTAATTACCTTTTTGTTAATGCAGTATAAAACTATACGGCAGGCTGTTCTAGGAGTGATTGTTATCTATTGATTATATTATACAAAGTATTATATTGTGTTATCAGTGATTATATTATCTTGAGTATTACCCAGAGGAGAGAATTTTCATTCCCTCTCTGCAGATCTCTGAGTGACTGAACTCTTTTAAAGGAGCATACCTTAGCACTCTCATAGTCCTCATTAAAAATAAATAAGTAGCAGACTGACGATCATTTTAAGGTTTTGGGAGTAAGAAACTATGAACCAAAGAGTCCACTGTGTGTCACAATTCAAGTTCCATTTAAGCTGTAGAAACAAGTTGGATAAATAATATTTTAATTTGAGATTGAAGTTTGTATGGGAGAGATTGGTGGTTTAGGACTTAAAAGTTAAATACTACTTTGTTCACTCCATTACAAAATAGAGATTGCATTTTTTAACTTTGCTGTATTTTTTTTTACTCTCAAGGTTTACTTAAAAATCTCATATTTCTGTATATGTTTTTGTGTGCATAATTGTTGTTTAGTCCAATACATCTCTGGAGTGATCTTTTTATAAAATAAAAGCATGTCCTTGCAGTTACTTCAGAAATTGTTCCAATGCCTTCTCAGTTGCCTTTCAGCCTAATGTGAACTCTTTTTCCCTCCTCTTGGAAAAAACCTGTATTGAATTTTTGCCTTGACTGAGGAATTCGAAATCTCAGAGAAATCCCAAATTTCCATCTTCTGTCCTAGACATAGAGTTACCATATATTAAAGGTCACTTAGTTTCAGGCTTTCCTGTTGATTCTTTTCTGTGTTTTGTTTCAAACATGTTATGGGCTTTTTTGTAGTGGAGGAATTAAAAATAGAGTGTATAGGTGGCTGTGAACATTTGGGAAGGTGATGTCTGTGTTTTAGTCCCTATTTCAGTACATTTTTAAGCTCTTCATAAAAAAAATATGAACAGGAAAAGTGATGAGTCTTATCTCAGAATGTTGTGTAGCCCTGTAGTTATGACCCTTGCTCAGATATGGGAATTCACATTCAAATCTTTTTTGTCTTGACCTGGAGATATTTGATACTCTCCAGCATTCTCCGAATGAATACTTTTTGCTGGACAAAAGGAAGTGTGTGAAAGTTACCTTCTCCTAAGGGGGATACATAGGGTTGTTTTATTTGATTTTAACTTTAAACCACTTTTTTCCCTTTCTCCAAGGTTGAG
Organism: Donacobius atricapilla; assembly: GCA_013397315.1. NCBI lineage: Eukaryota > Metazoa > Chordata > Aves > Passeriformes > Mimidae > Donacobius > Donacobius atricapilla. The sequence continues at coordinate 198,952 of WBMY01010740.1, read as the reverse complement.
GTTTGAAGGTTTCTCTTGAAGGTTGAGTATTGTCTCTGATAGGGATCCTCATGAGTGCAGTTTCTCAGATAAAAAAGGCTACTATAAAGATACATACTTCACAGAGTATTCAACATTTTCTGTGGTGTGTATGTCTCTTTTCACTGATGTATGGCTAAATTTGTTATGTGTTTTGAAATTCTAATGGAGAATGGGAGAAGTTAACAGTTCCTAACATAAGTTTAACTAGGTGGAAAAAATGAAATCAAGTGAAGGATGAGTGACAAGGTTTTGACAGATTCTGTGGTACATTCTGTGGTAATAAATATTTGAAGCATTTCTTCCAGAAGTCTTTAGGTTATTAGAGAATGTTTCATTTTCTGAAACCTTAGTATTTCTTTTGCTTATTAGAGTTATTTTATATTTGTACAGCCTTTTTTCATAGCTAGTACAAAACAAATTATTCCACTATAATGGATCTTCTACTTCCTGGAAGAAAGGAAGCTTGGCTTTGTGCATTGATCTAACCACACATAATGTACTTTGTGTGCATTTTTAGTCCTCTGCTGCAAGTTCAAATGCCTAAAGCTGCATACAGGAATAGATTATATGTAATATATTGCATATTATAATATAATAAAAGCATAAGCACTTTTTATGCCAGAAAGTATATTTTTAGCTATTGCAAGGATTCTTTTGTCATTTCCATATCTTCACCAGTGGCTCAAAATTGATTTTAACATTTATGTAAATTCCATATTCAGTACTTTCTCTGCGATCAAAACTTGTGACCTTAGGCTTTAATCTTCATATGCAGTCCTCGCATGCTTAGTGTTCACATTACTCACGTCTACCGTCATTGCAGAGTCATCCAAATTGTACTTATGGAATTTATATGTGCCATGGTGTACTGACGGTTTTATGGGGGAAATTAATCAGAGAATCTAGAGATAAGTTTGTTACTTGCCACTTTCTTCTCATCTCTCTGCCTGTGTGCAATTAATCAGCTTTTTTTTCTTTTTTTTATAGCAGACTGACATAATTTTAATGATGTTTCTTCTGAGCAAGCTTTAATTATATTCTATAATCTATGCTACATTATATTTGCTCCTTCCTTGTGCTAAGAGGGTGATAATCTGTAAAATGGTGCTTGTCTTCAGGCTTGTGCAGACAAGGAGTGATGAACAATATAGACACAAGCTGTTTTTCTCTTAAAAGGAATGTCAACCATCAATGTAGATTTACTTGCTCTCAAGGTGATGATATTCTTGATGAAATTGAATTCTTCTTTTCAAGTAACATGGCCAGAAGTAAAAGGGAAACAGAATACAAAAGCTTATTATATTTAATTATTGCAACTATGCTACATGAAGTAGAAGACACTAGAGCGTTCCTCATTTGTTTGTCATGCTGCCTGTTTTCAGTAGTAGGATTTTAGCACTCATGTTGCTCTGAACTTCAAATGTTTTCCAGCAGGATGACATGAGAAGGCACCTCCGTCGATTCAGTGTTAAAATGCATTCACAAAAGCCAGTGATGTAGGTTCACTGCTGAACATAGTAGGTGTAGATTTATAGTTTAATTCTAGACAGCTTGAGTTTATTTAGTCAAAGCTCACAGATATAAATGACATTTTTATACAGGTGTAAGACTAGACTTTGCTAAATCAATGGTCTCACCATCACTGCAGTATTCACAAGAATTTGGGGTTAATGCCCTTTTTCAGTCTCACCTGGTTTTGGAAAACAGGATTTTGGCGTCAATGTACAGCAGTATCAATACTTAACAATCTGTGGTGGCTCAAGTAGGTTGGATACTGTGATTTACAAGCCAAAGTTAAATCTCTGTTATGTAACGCCCAGCTGAATAGTCCAGGTGCACGATGCCTATTATTTGCTTAATGAGAAGTAGATTACACTTAAGGGAAGGTCAGCTTCTTTTGACCTTCTAAAGGAATACAGCTCAAATGGAAATCCTACTCAGAAGTAGCTACTTAATGTAAAAGTGCTGCTAGGATTTCATTTCTTTTCAGCAAATAGGCACTTTGTGAGCATTGCAGCTAAGTTCTGCATTGTCTTTTGCCTTGAGGGATTTGCAGAAATGTGTCAAATCAGACCACTTTTACCTCTTTATCTATTTAAAATCAGCACATTTGTGTTCACTGTGGTTGTGAGGGCAAAATACGTCCAACTTCACAGACAGGTTTAAAAATAAAGGTGGAGCAGTAATCCAGAGAAATGTAGTTTAACTTTCTATTCATAAATGCAAAGTTATATTTTTACAATTCTGCACTGAGATTTCAGTAAGGTAATCTCATTACATAGCCTGGCATTTAAAATTCTTATCTTACTTAGGCTAACATAAATAAAGAGAAAAAAAAGTAATTGCTTCCATATTACAAAAAGCAGATGCAGAGTTTCTGATAAATGACTAGGCCTCAGATTTTTAATGAGTGATGAAGATAGGAATGTTTTTTGTCATTGCTGGCTATATCCATTTTTTAACTTGCTTTCCTCTCACATCACATATGAGTGATCTTACCTTGCCCTTTCTTTTTCCCTTTCCCCTTTCTGCTTTATTGCTTTCTCACAGATACCTGGCTTCGGTTCACCCTTTGTTATTTATTAGCACTCACTCCTCTTGCCTATACTTTTTGCTTTTCTTCCACACATTTATGTGACCATTTGCATTCTTTGCAAGAAAGAAGTGGTGCTTTCTATATGCCTGGAATATCAAACACGGAAAACTTTACTTTCCATTCCAAACTTGATGAATTAGATTAAATTTTCTGCAGAATAAAACTCTGCATATTTTAATATAAGGCAGACATGTTAAAATTTTATGGGGTTTTGTGTTTTTAACAAAAATGTTTTAAATTTTTTTTTTACATTTATATTATGCTAAAATCAGCGGAGTGTTACATGTATATACCCTTTTTTGATAGCTGTAAAAATATCTGAATGATAATTTAAATTATCAGATGTCAGGGCAACATCACTTACTATTTTATCTGTTTGATTTTGACTGTTCTTAAAATTGATCTTACTTTCCTATAGCAATTAGCAAGAGTTAGTTGCAAACAGTTTAGTCAGTCTTTCCTTAAACTCTTCACAGAACATTAAAGGATGATGAGTGAAAATCACAAACCTTCTGCAGCGGATGTTTTTTCTTGTTTTTTTTTTTCTTTTGTTGCTTTATAAGGTTATTTTCTTCTCCTGTCTATAAAGCATTGAAAATTTTGCTGTGGTTGAAATGAAGTTGAATTACAGTGTCATTTAAAACTTGTGGACAAGTTTTAAATCACACAGTATATTAAATCACAAAAATAGACTGGAGAGTCTCAATAGCCCTTGGCTGTGCATGTCTGCAAGGTATGAACACAGCTTTAATTGCCATGTTTGTAACTGTGATACATATCAGTGGGATGGGAGCAGCTCAAACTGATTCAGGAAAAGTGGCTACGGAGCTACTGATACTCATTCCAATTAAAGGTACATTGAATATATTAAAGCAGGCTACATTCAGCACAGTGTTTCAGTTGTCCATTCCATAGGAAGGACCACACTCTCTATTACTTGAGTCAGCTGGAAAATATCAGAGTGTGAAAGTTGGAAGGGTACGTTCGTGTTCTTCTTTGCTGGTTAATAACTGGCAGAAATAAGATAATCTCATTTGTGGTACCTTTTCGGTTTTCTTTTGAAGAGGATTTTCATTGTTCCTCCATAAGTCACTTTGTCATGGATGCAGTGACACGCTTCACTCGTAAGAGAGAAGTAGCAATATGTTTATTTATGTAAAACAGTGATTAAACATGGTTTGATAGTAAAATGTGGCTGTGGTTTAACAAGATTAGATAGCTTCATGGAGGACAGAGTCACACAAATCTGGCAGGGAGACCCTCCAGTTGAATCATGGGGTTCAGAAAAGAGCCCCTTGCATTCTTACTTCTTTTCTGGGGAGATTTTAGGTGTGTCCGAATCCACATTTGGTCAATGGTTTATCTCTGAAGGATTGTATATGCACAGTCCATCCTTCATCTCACTTAGCTGAGATTTCAAAGTCTCAGTGAACTTATCCCCAATTCACTTACCAAGTACCTGGCACAAACACAGATTCTCTCAGCCGCAAGGACCAACCTGGAAGGGCATTTCTCCTCCAGGGGAGATCCTTGTGTGCAGCCCACTGGCATGCAGGAGAGTCCAGCAGGTTGTGGGCTGCTCACTAGTTATGGAGTGAGATGACTGAATTTTATTTGCATACCAGTTGTAGTTTGGCTGGTGCATAGTCAACCAACTTTAGCTGTTGAGAAAGATTTACAGCCCTCAGCTTAAAGCCAGATGTGACCATCCTGACTGCCACGGGTGGCTATTGCTAAAGCAGAACGGGGTGGGGGACACTCGGTGTAACACTTGGCCACACTATTTTCTTACATAGTTATAATTTTCACTTTATTGCACACTTTCTTGTGAGACCTATCACCTGCATATTAGCCGAGTTAAGAAGAGACTTTCAGTTCACCTCTTGACCATGCCTTGCTGATGAAGATACTTCATCCCCATCTTGAAGGTGTTTCCTCTGTTCTGTTGTACTTGGAAAATATTCATGGCCCTGGATAGTCATACATAAAGAATAAAAACCTGAGCCCAAGACTAAGCTTTGTGGCACAGGTAAGTTCACCTTTTATCTTCCTCCATTTTAAATAATTAATTCTTGCTAAGACTTTTTCTTCTGTCTGTAAGTAGGCTTTAATTCATTTTAGTAATTCTTTTCTCCTGTGGCACTCTGACACAAGCAATCAAACCTCACTGCGGGCATGAATCTTACACTGCGAGACAGTTTCTCACTTCAGACAGATCATATCCATTACTTCATAGTTTTGCTTCCCAGTTCAGTAGTGTGCTTGGAGGATCTCAGGCATGTCTGAGAGATGTGATCCTCTTCTCATGTATGTGGGCTGGCTAGCCCTTCGCTGCATATAATCATTCTCTCTTATTAATGTGTCCTCACAGCTGAAGACAGAACCATTTCTTCGTCTTGTTGTTTTTTTTACCTATGGGGTATCTGCACATATTGGATATCTCATGGAGTTTATTCAGGATGGTGTGTATGACAAATCCACTTGCCAAAGGTTTACTGCTTTTCCTCATTAATTTCTGGGCCTGCGACCTTCTAATTGTTTCAGTGCATTTTTCAGGTCTTGACAACCAGCACAATGAACTCTCTAATTGATTCCGGGATATTAAATATTTAGTCCATGCCTGAAGTCATGCCCCATTGTCAAGTGTTCTTTTACCTTGTGGTAATCAAAATAGTAAGTAAAGCACTTCTCCATCAGAAAGATATCTCTCTCAAGGGATCACCTTCAGCTTTCACTGTTTAAAAAATTGGCAGAGACTTCAATCTCTCTGCAATTTGATTTCGTCTGTCACCACAATGTCACTCTTGTCCTTTAATGGTCCTACTGTCTCTTCATCATGCTGCTCATATCCTGGATTTTTAAAGACTTGCTTGCAATTAATCCTTATTTTCTGTGCTATTTTTATTTCACTGGCTGCTTTTATATCTGCTCATCCATGCTGAGATTCTAATTTAATTAATGTTTGTATGCCTTTCACTAAGCCTCCTTCGCTAATATTCATACATTCCAGTAAGGTATTTTCTCAGTCCTTTTGTCAATCTGCCTTTCCAGGCAAATGTCACAGAGCTGTGGCATTGCAGCATTTCTAACTCCTATAGTCAGTGTCAATACTATCTTGTATATCCAGTTAATCTTTCTCAATTCTTCTCTTTTCACTTATTCTTACTTCTGTGCTTCAGTCTTTTTGCATCTACATGGTTTTAGCTGTACCCAGCCTTGACAGTGTATGTCTTCTTCCTGTCCTAACTACTACTTCAATAAAATTTATTGCTGAGATTCCTTTCTGCCTTAAAACACACTGTCATTTTCATTCTATTCCCTTGAAATTTCATGTACATATTGAATTTAGCCACTTTCCAGCTATTCCAGCTGTTCTTCCCACTAGTCTTATTACTTCAAATAGATGCAGTCTGGTCTCTATGTCTCTGGTTAATTCAAATTTTACACTGCTATCATTTCAACTTTTTAAAATTGTAATTTTTTATCCTTTTGTAGACCAGTTGTTCTTTCTACTGAGAACAGGGCCAACAATCTATCCCTATAACTAACTCACCATCTGAAGCTTTTTTGGCCATCATCCATACTAGCACTTTTCTGTCCACATTTCTCTCCTGGTCAGTTCTATAGCAATTCTAAGTCCTCCTTGATAAATCAGACTCTCTCATTTTCTTCGTTGTTAGCAATGTATCATATATCCACATTCTCATTTTCTGGAGTATAATACTAAATATCTTCCAGACAATTTTTATCACAGAATCACAGAATCATTAGATTCTAAGAGACCTCCAGGATCATCAAGTCCAACGCAACTCTAACCACAACTAAACCATGGCACCAAGTGCCACATCTAGTCTTCTCTTAAATATATCCAGAGATGGTGAATCCACCACCTCCACAGGTAGACTGTTCCAATACTTTATTACCCTTTCTGTAAAAAACTTTTTCCTAGTATCCAGCCTGTATTTTCCTTGGTGCAGCTTGAGACTGTCCTCTCATTCTGTCACTTGCTGCCTGGAGAAGGAGACCAACCCCCAGCTGACTACTACTTGCGAGCACTGGTGAGGCTGCACCTTGAGTGCTGTGCCCAGTTCTGGCCCCTCAGTTTAGGAAGGACGTTGAGACGCTTGAGCGCGTCCAGAGGAGGCAACGAGGCTGGTGAGGGGCTTGGAGCACAAGCCAGATGAGGAACAAGTGAGGGAGCTGGGGATGTTTAGCCTGGCTGTCTTGTAAGTGCTGCACAATAGTCCTCGGTATAATCTACTCCATTCTCTTACCAGGTACTGAGGTCAGGCTAACTGGTCTATAATTACCAGGATCCTCCTTTCTACCCTTTTAATGAATGAGAATCACATTGACCAGCTTCCAGTCATCTGGAACCTCACCAGTGAGCCAGGACTGCTGGTAAATGATGGAGAGTGGCTTCTCATGCTCAACGGCCAGCTCCCTCATCACCCTGGGATGGATCCCATCTGGTACCATAGATTTATGGACATTCAAGCAGCTCAACACTTCTCTGACAGCCTCCTCCTGGATAACAGGAGGACCATTCTGTTCCCTGACACCATCCACCAACCCAGTATGACAATTATCCTGAGAACAAGCCATCTTCCCACTAAAAACAGAAGCAAAAAAGGCATTTAGCACTTCTGCCTTCTCCTCATCTGCAGTTACTAAGTTCCCTCCTGCATCCAATAGATAACAAAGGTTGATCTTATCCTTCCTTTTACCATTAACATATTTGTAAAAACATTTTTTATTATCCTTCACAGAGGCTGCCAAATTAAGTTCAAATTGAGGTTTGGCCTCCCTAATTTTCCTCCTACATGCCCTAGCAACCCCTCTAAATGCTTCCTGAGAGACCTGACCCTCCTTCCAGAGATGATACATGCTTTTTTTATTCCTAAATTCTTTCGAAGTCTCATTACCCATCCAGGCTGGACGTTTGCCTTGTTGACTCGTCTTTCAGCACACAGGGACACTCTGTGTCATCAAGATCTCTGTTTTGAAGCATGCCCACCTTTCCTGGACTCCTTTGTTTTTAAAAACAAGGAACCCGCTGGACAAGTCTCCTGAATAGGTCAAAGTCTGCCTTCCAAAAGTCCAATGTAAAAGTCTTGTTGATGCTCCTCCTAACTTCACCAAATATTGAGAACTCTACAATTTCATGATCGCTATGCCCCAAGTGGCTTCCAGCTACCACATCTCCTACCAGCCCATCTCTATTTGTAAACAACAGGTCTAACACAGTCCTACCCCTGGTGGGTTCACTCTCCAGCTGCAACAAGAAGTTGTTGCTCAATACACTCTGAAAACTTCCTGGACTGACTTCACTGATAAGTCAACAGGGGTAGGAGTTCAAGTATAAGCTGTTCTTCAGAAGACCTAGAGTAATGGTGATGAGTGGAGTGAGTGGAAACACAGATCATCTTGCATTCTATGGTGTGCTAGTGTAACCCTCAAGTCGTTGTCCAACAGCTTATTTTCACATAGAAAATGTAATGTAAAGCAGAGTCACCCATTCAGATGTTTCCATCTGTGATAATCATTTAGGACACCTTCCAGGTGCCTCAGTGTTGGGACTTGATTGAGCCTTCAGCTGTCCCAGGTGTCCCCTCCCAACTCCTTGTGCACCCCCAGCCCACTCACTGTGGGGGTGCTGTGAGGAACAGGAAATGCCTTGATTCTGTGCAAGCACTGCTCAGCAAGAGTTAAAACACGCCTCTGAATATTATCGGCTCTGCTTTGGCCACAGATCTAAAGCTCAGCACAATAAAAGCTACTGTGAAGAAGTTAAACTCTGTCCTAGCCAAGACCAGTAGAACTGGGGTAAGTATATTTGCAGTGTTTTAATAGGGTCCTCGCTCCAGAGCTGCGGCCCAACCATTATGTACAACTTGCAGGCTGTAGTCTCCAAAGGAACAATGGAAAGAAGAGAGACAAATTGAGTGCATAGATTTCTGGAGCTCAGAGACAAGCATCTTCTGTAGCAAAGCTGTAGTATCTGATGATCCATTAAAGAATAAATATAATTATATACTGTCAAGTTTGAAATGACTTATGATTGATTTACTTATAAAGCATAATTTTAAGTAGAATTGACACTTGATATTTACTGTGTATTAACACTTATTCTAAGTATGGTTGCACCAGCAGGCATAATGTGAAGCCCTATGAGGAAAATTTGTGCTTGACGACACTCAAAATGTGCTTATTGTTAGTAAGGCTGTATTTCATAAATGTTTCATGCTGACCCAAGGATATGCTTGTGTACAAATGGAATGCAAACACTTCTGTCTAAATAGGTTTCCTTGTGATTTTATAATAACCTTTTCTTTCATATAACCCAGACATGAGTTTTAAGGAAACAAATGTGCCATGTTTTGGGGTGGCTTTTTTATGTTTTTTTTTTTTTTAAATTGCTTATGTTTACAGATTCGCTACATTCTCTCTATTCCTCTGCAGTCACACCCAATACTTGACTTGTGCCGCATTTACCTGTGTTCATTTCCCTGCTGTTAGTGCTGAAGATGATGTGTGTGTGTTTAGCAGTATCAGAGAGCTAATCAGGGTCTACCCTTAGTTTGGTGGCAGCAAGGCTGTAAGTGGTGTAACTCTTGGAAACAGTGATTGGATTTATTTCTAGAGTCAGAAATGGTTTATAATGTTTCCAGTTTGGTGTATCTGCAATGCAGTGTCACCCTTGCTCTCTTCTTATTTTCACCTCTCTCTTCAAGTTGCAATTTCTGTTTTTTCTGGGAAGCTAAGTGTGATGTTTTAGTGTAGATGTTTTGATTTATAAAGGTCAGCACATGGATATTCTTCATTCATTTTTAACAAAAATTGAAAATATGTCCACTTTCCATCCTGTTGGTGGGACGCATTAGTCTTGGGGATAGGGAAAAAAAACCCAGGAAACGGTTTTATCATAATGACTCTTAATTTTTTGCATCAAAATTACTCTCTGAGTTGCAGAAACATAGCTCTCTAATTGTTTGCCTATTCTCTCCTTCCATGGAAGTGCTATGAAAGTTGCACGTAGGCTCCTAGGAGGTTTTTTCATTTTGTTACAGGGAACATGGGCTAAAATAAACTCAGTACTGACGCACACAACTCCTTTTTGCATGAACAGCATTAAGTCTATCCATTGGATAGATTAATCTGAGTCTGAATCAATCTGCCCAACCTCAACTTACCTTTTTTTTTTCCAGAGAATATTAGGCTAGAGAGAAAAAGCCAGAAAAGTTGTGTTTTAATGGATCACACTAGCACAGTGCATTGAAGACAAACCTTTCTGGGGAGAGAGAGGGGCAGTTCTAAGCTTTGTGGTACCCTGAGAAGTAGATGTCATCTTCTCCCTGTACAGTGAAAGTAGTGCTGCGGATGTAAATAAAATGTTCAGCTTACTTTGTAGCAAAGAAGTAAAACACATTGAAATTCAATATATGTTTAAGATGAAGTGTTAGTGCATGTGGGCCATTGCACAGCATGCCTTTGACAGATTGCTGAGAGTAAAGAAGGATACTGCCTAAATGACAGGTCAGAAGAATTGTCAGGTTGCAGCAAGTCATCATTTAGAATAAATGAATTTGGCATGTATATTTTATATAGCTTTAAAGCAATAGCAGAAGGAAATTATGTTTCATATACAAGATTTCCCAGTCAGCTTAAATAGCCCTGCCTTTGTTATAGGCATAATAAATTTGCTGAATTGCAATTAATTTACCTTTCCACAGAAGGAAATTGTTCATCTGAGCTATTCTTTGTACTTAACACTTACCTGCCTCATTTTTTATAATAAAAAAACCTGTCTCGGTGGTAATTTACTTGCAGCTCAAAGGCAAAATTGAACGTTTGCTTATGTCTCACATCTAGTTTGGTAAAATAAAACCTTAAGGAAGCTCTTATTGAGAAAATGAATATTTTTTGAATATTTCAACCAATATTGGTAGGAATAAACACAAATGTGTGTCTATGTGTGTGTGTGTGTGTCAGATAACATCTGGAATAAAAATGGTAAGGAATCACACTCCGGTGCCTCTGATTAAGGGTGCTAGCTGTGTCAGTGGTTCAACAAACCATTCAAGATCAGGTAAAGCATCTGAAGTTATTTTTCTGATTTGCTTTATCATACAAATTACTTAGCATTTTATAGAGTATTCATTTAGAGGAAGCTGCCTACAAGAAGGCCATTTTTAAGAAAACCTGGCAGCTCAGAGTTAGTTTTACACACACTTCACATCAGCATTACTAAAATAAACTAGCTTTCTGCATGTGAGTATATTACTATTCTGACTGGATTTAATATGCATTGCTTTTGGTTTTGCAAGTGTCTTGCAAGAACCAGAATTATGATATTCAAGCATCAATTCTTGTTTATGAACAGCTTCATTTCCTAATTGTCCTTGTGGTAGTCTTGAATTTGAGATAATTAACAGGATTTTTTTTCTCATTCGACAAGCCTAACGCTAAGAAAAGGTATTACATATAATTGTTTTAAAAATTGCTGTGTTTTCATGTGTACTACTTAAAGAATTTCTTCCATAATTTATGGCCAAAGCTTACTTGTGACCATTAAGACTGCAGAAAAATAAAATAGTATGTATTAAAATAGTATTGTAATTTAAAAATAGTATTTAGGATTGCCATGTTTGGGAACAATCTTTGCACATCAAAATATACAAAGTGTTCAATTATTTTCAAAATAAAGAAAGAAATTATTGCTAATCAGATGAATTATTTAATGGGGTTTTGACAATTATTTTTCCTTTAAACCCTTACTGAAAACATAATAAAATATTTCTGAGTCTTAGATTACGAAAAAAAGTCTTTTTCATATTATCTCTGATTTTGTAAAATTTTAATTCAAGTTTACCTTTGAAAGCATGTCAGATATACATCTTCAACGTAAAGGCAATTACTACTAATACTTGCAAGTAATTAGAGAAATTACGGGTTTTTAGCAGCAAGACTCATTAACGTTTAAAGTCTTTGGCATGTTATGAGCACTGAGAGAAATTGCATTCAATTGGCTTGAATACAGAAGCCACTGCAGAAATAGCTGTCTATGGCTAAAAAAAGACCATGGCTTCAGACAGATGTTGGTCCAAATGTGCTTTTCTTAGCCTTGTAAGTATCTGTGTAGAAAATCTTTCTTTTCTATACTCTGCAGCGCTGCTTATCTTGCAGCAACTTTTAACCTTTCTGGAAAAAACCTCTATACACCCCTGTATAGGCCGAGAGCTTTTGCGAAAGTTGATTGAGGTCTTTTCTTCAACTTGGAGTGTCTTTAGACAAGATGCAAATTCCTCGTTTCCTGAATGAGCATTGTACAAATTGTTTCTACTCTACCCCTCCCCACACTCCTACCCACCACTGTTCAACTCTGCAGATCATTTTGTGGTACAGAAGTGTTTCTATATCTTATGAGTTTTGTGAAAAAAACATCATTTGCATGCATAGGAAGACTTTCCTAATGCACCTGAAACATAACATTATAGTAGTTCATCCAACTGAATTCTCCCTTGCCTTCCCAGAGAACAAAAATCTTTAGTCAGTTACTGTAATTGGCATTATTCCTGTAAGCACGTCCCCAAGAAATTACCCATATACTGACTTTCCGCTGGCAAGTAGATAATTTTTTCCTCACTGTCTGGGGAAATAAAAGAGAACTAAGTGGTGGGGATGTTTCATAGGGGCTGGCATGCACTATGATGGGATATGCGGTCACTTACCAGGGATTCTTACATTATTTTCAAGGGAGAAGAAAGCTCCCAAATTTCAAGCAGTTTGATTTAATAGTAGAAATTCTGGGATAGATAGCAGAGTATTGTTTATTTACATTCATAAAATAATGCAGAAGTATTTATTTTTTCTTTGGAGGGTTTCTTTTCCTGGCATATCTCCTTTTCATTGGTACTAGAGATGCTGCGTTTCTCTTAGTTGGGATTAAAGTGTATACAGCTTGATTGGTTTGGAGTTTTGTATCAGATTTTTATCCCTGAAATACAGAAACCATGGTCTGGCTTGGTAAGGAGGAATATCATCTTGTAAGGTTGGAGGGAAAATGAGAGAAAGCTAATCTGCTAGCCGCTGACAAAAATGATGGAAGCAATGTCCTGAATCCACCTGAAATTAGGTGAAGAAAAGTGGAGGTACCTATGACAAAAGTCTAGGCTAGCATCTTGGTGGAGCAAACTGATGTGATAAATATGTTCAGAAATCTGGCAAGTTTCCTGCCTTGCTCAGGTAACAGCATCAAGCCTAAGAGAGCATCTCCATGTTAGAAAACAACATTTTTTACTAAAGGACATGAAGCATTTAGATTGGTTCAGGGAATAAAAATTTTCTATGCTCCTTTATCTCTAATTTCATAATGGATTCCATTCGTGCACTGTACCAAACTCATCACAGTAATGAATTCACAAAATAAAAGAGAACATGTGTCAATCATTGGCCTAAATCCAACCCTCAGTCCCTGGGCTGTGTCCTGCAAATCCCTGTTCCAGACTGAGTTTAGCAAGTGACGTACTGCAGTGTCAAACACACCACCAAAACACTCAGCACATCTTTGTGGCAGGAGCCTTCCCAAAGGCCTGGTGTGTTGGGCAGCCGGAGCCTCCCCAGTGCATCCAGTACAAACCTGCCAAGAGCAGCAGCTTGAGGTGCTCAGGGAGGTTGGAAACTCTCACGGATCTGCTGCCACCTCTTAGAAAACAGACACTGTGAGGGAAGCCTCCAAAAGGAGACAATTAAAGAGTGTTAAAATACATCAGGAAGCTCCAGGCCTAAAAGGTAGTATGGACAAAGATTATTTTAAAAGAGAGGGAACTTGCCTGAAGGAGGGAGTCATCGGATTGGAGATGGAAGGAATACAGACGCTCCTGGAAAGCTGTTCATCTCCCTAGTGGAGACAAGGCTGTAAGCTAATGGAGTGATTTGAGAGAATAAGTAATGCACACAGAAGTAACCTTTATTTTCATTTCTGAGGAAGGAAATTCTTGGAGATAGGAGTATTTTAAATATAATCTGCTTAGCATAAAAGCAGTTTAAACAGCAGTAACAGTAATTATTGTGCCATGGTTTAATACTAAGTAATAAAAGACCGGCATATTTTATAAACATCTTCACACAAATACTTTTCCAGGATTTGCTGTGAAGTCTATATGTATTTAGGAATTCTGCTTTTTAAGAAGCTGTATTTATTCACTTAGCTAATGTTCATAATATTTTGACAACTTTTGTCTTTAACAACTTGTGTATTTTTCACCTCAGGTTTTCTCACAGTCCATCTTGAGGCAAAATGTTAAATTGGACTTATTGTTGGGCTATGTTGCCACAGGTTTCCAAAGATACAGTGAAATCTGCTAAAGGATTGACAGTGAGCAAAAAAATCCTCTCTCCATCCCCCCAGTCCTTTGAAAGTTAAATGCTTAATCCAGATCTGCTGACAATGTGTTCAGGAGAGAACATTGGTAAGTCAGTATAAGCATCAAATGTTGGCCTTATGAAAAGATAAATGGATGCCAAATTTCTGATGGAAAGTTTCTCCTGTCTGTAATGACACAGCTTTCGAGGGTTGTCTGACCCACAGATATGTAAAGAATGTAAGGGTGGGGGTCCAGGATTCTACAATACTCAAAGACATGGAGATCCAGGTTTGTAGTAATTATTACAGATTGCTACAAATCTACCATTAGTAGACACTAATATTCTCAAACACCCTACAGGCCACTACAAAATTACATCTCTAGAAGCAAATACACATACTAGAACACAATACATAATTCTAACTAGTGAAACAAGTATATTATTACAAACCTTTACCTGGGTGCACGCCTATAAATGTATTATGGGAGGTGTTACCACTGTGATATTCAGCAAACCACTCCCAGTAGTGGAGGAAACCAGTGGCCGAAAAGTCTCACTTCAAAGCTGACCTACGTCATGGAGTCCAGAGTCAGTCAGGTGTCCCTAGCCAGGGTCCCAGACTGCCCAGGAGGTCTTGTGCAGAGAAATTCATTTCAGGTATGTAGCAGTTCACTTTTTATCACTTTTGTTGTAACTGAATGTCAGACATCAGTTCCCAGGATTACCATTGCTGCTTTGTGTTTCCCTGAAAGGTCAGGTCCTTATCACCGTTTCTTTGTCCTGTACCCTTCGAGGTTTTTGTCCTACACCCATCAGCTTTTCTTTCTTTGTCCTGCACCCATCAAGATCTCTGCCTTAGACCTATCAAGGTTTCTTTGTCCTGCAGCTGCTCCCCGTCAGGGTTTCAGCAGAGCTTATCAGGAATGTCTCAGGGCTCCCGCTAAGGAGATGTCCTTTGTCAGTTTGTTTACAAGTCTTTGTGGCGGCTGAAGATATTATGCTTTGAGATAGAAATAAGATTTGCAGTTCAAAAATAAAACATTACTTCTGTTTTAAGAAAATACTTTACTTAGTTAAAATATTTACTTTTAATGTTAACTGCTGGTCTGTCTGATCTGCAAATTTACCTGTAAGAAGACCTATCCTGGGCCTTCTGGAGCATCCGCTCCTCCAGAGTCCTGTGTGCTTGAGAAAGGTGCTAATGGAATATCCACAAAACATGTGCAGTACACGGCTCTCTCTATACTAATTAATCTTTTACTTGCAATACTTCGNTTGTTTTATTTTGTTTGCATCTTCCTGGCCTTTTTTTTTTTTTTAATCATTTAGATTAATGCATTCACCTTTTCTGTGGAAGCATAATTATTCAACATTTGAGCTATCATATAAAGCCTTTTCTGCACGAGTTAATAGAAGCACTTCAGAATGAGTGGTGCTGAGTAATACTGGCTGGAGGTGGACATGGAGAAGGCTACTTGCTCTCTTAGCAGTGAACTCAGTCATCTCAGGCTACCAGAACAGTGACTCGTTTGCTGTGATCATTGATGAAAATGCACGTGTGTGAAAGGGAGATTGAACGCCCTTTTGTTCCCCCAGCCATTCCCATCTCAAACTTCTGGTACTCCAGCTTCAGAAAGTCTGTGTATTGAGTCATTCTACACTTTGTAGAGCATTCAGTTGGCAAGGTCACACGGCAAACAGCAGCTTGATGAAGAATCCGAGTCTCTTTTATGTTCAGCTTCTTTCTGTGCTCTCTAAACAGGAATGACAGATCCACCGTTTTCAGGATGCTTTCCCTTCTTCAAACATTTTTGACTAGATGAGTACACGTTGTGGGAAAATAATGTTACTGGATTACAATTTACTTGTATTCTTATACCTCCTTAGTCTCTGTGCTGTGGCAGATTTTATTTTTATTTTCTTGAAGTGCTGTTAAAATGGGTTGGATTGTCTGGAGATAAATTTTGAGGTCTCAATCCAGTGTCTGATGCTGTCAATGAATGCTGTAAAGAATTAAATTCTAAAAAGCTGCAAATCCTTCTAGAACAGCTCTGTTTTGATTCTAGTCACTTTTCATAACATAGTTGCAAGACTGCATCTTTTTCATCTTTTCTTTTGTCTTTTTTGTTTTGTGGGTTTGTTTTGGTTTTTTTGCCATAAAGTAATATGTCTGGCAGTGCATCTGTGAATTTTACTTTGCACAGTAATAGGCATCACACCACTTGTCATTTATATGTCTCAATCTATTAGACAGAGAGAAGGAAGGAAAAAGAACAATTCTCATTCAGAGTCATATTGCTTGGTTGGAGGATGTCAAGTAGGTGGAAAACATCAACTTTACAAGAATTAATGGAGGATCTTTCAGTCATTAGAATAGTAGTCTGATTCACTCAAAAAACAGCACAATTCTCAGAAAGCAAAATTCTCTGTTACATTGATTATGAAATGTGGAATACTAAAAACTGCTGAAAAAATGTGCAGATGCAGGAGGAGGTAAGGGACTTGAGGAAAAGTGAAGTATAACAAAATAGGGGGAAGATTCTTCCATTTTCATGTATGTGTAAAAGCAGAGGTAAAAAGTCATTTAGGGTTTAACTCATGCTTGTGCATTTACATCATCTTTCATGTTTTGTATAAAAAGGGGAGTAAAGCTTAAAGGGGTGGGAGTTTTAATGATACACAGACTGAAGTTTTGAGAAAGAGAGTATGTTCCATTATTTGTCAAGAGTAGAGAGGCTTAGGGAAAAAGCTATCAGCATTGATTGCTTTATTAGAAAAAAGGAAACTTGCATGTTGGATATCTGAAGTGAGGCAACTTCCAAAAGGCTGAAGTGAGATGGCAGGACACAGTGCACGCAGGAATGGAGTACTTACTGCCTTCATTTTTTGCAAAGCCTGGAGTACATGTTGAAAGCTATTTGCAGTTGTGACTATTCAGTGCTCACTCAGATGGACACATCTTAATGGTTCACCTTTGACAGGGGAAGCACATGTTACTTTACTGGTTCTGTTCTACCAAGACAGAAGTAGAATATCTGCTGTCATTTCCTAAGTGCAAAATTGATCAAAATTGTATTATAAAATTTCACAGCATTTTGGAAATGGAGGAGCTGCTAAAGTGAATATCTACAATGTCTCTGAGAGGTATTAAATATGAAGCAGATTTAATATCCTGACTTATATTTATCTTATTCTGCTGAAGTTAATAGTGGTACGGAAACAAGAGTTGATGATGTCAAAGAGAAAAATACTGTATTTTTTTCTAATGGAGGTCTTGATCTGCCTCCACAGAAGGCAAGACATGGAGTCTTAACTTCCATGATTTCATAACTGACATCCCATTGCATAAACAGAGATCTCATTCTAAATATGATGCTTGCTATGAGCAAGAACACTTTTCTGTTTAAACTGGACTGGAAGCTGACAGAATGTGCTGATTGGTGTGTTTATGCACTGACTGAGAAGACCGCGGAGTCAGGCTGCTAGAACAGCTCATGAGAAACACTGTCTTCTGATTGAGGGACAGGACAGTGCCAAGTAGCAGGAAGGTTCACTTAGCCTAAGTTTGAGTGCCTTCACCCAGATGGAGCAAGGAGAGGATTTGATTAAGTCTCCTCCTGCATATGCAATCATTAATCAAATGCTTTGAAAGTACAGGTAATGAGTGCATTATGTAGTAGACTGGAAACAATGGGGAGTTAGGATTAATTTGTTCTGTTTCTAGATGATGTAGAGGCTTGCAGGCTACTCTGAGTTGGGTTCTTCTTCTGTCTGCATTTCCGTAATGAAGAGTAACAATATTTACCCAATTATTATAAGATATGCTAATTCTTTTTGCCAGATTTTAACTTTAAAACTTAGATTGCAGCCTAGTATACCTGATTAACTGTGAACAAAATGAAACTTTAGCTTCGTAGAAAAAAAAAGGAACATTTGCAAATATGAAGCTAAATAGTCTTTAGGCAGAAATCAATTGTAGATGGCTTGAATATTCTTTATCTGTTTTAAGGATAATTGTCAAAGATACAAAGATAAGTTGATGTTGCCCTGATTTTTCAACCTTCTCTTCTGTTTCACAGTTTCATGGTTTGGGTTCTTTCTCACGCTCTGGTCTGTAAACACTGGCCAATGTTATTGTAGTTTCAAGGAAAGTTTTCATTCTTGTTCTTAGAAATATGGACAGCTGATGGACAGTTGTCTTGACCAGTGGGATGGGGAGAGGTTTGAACCTTCTCCCCCAAACCCTGGCCTTCGTAGAAATACTATATAATGGAGTCAGACCTTTTTAAATAAATCCGTTTTTAGTTCATGTCTTCTGATCAAAGTATGAGCGTGTGTTTGTGTGTGTGTGAGACGAACTGCGTCAAGTTGCAAAAGATACAAGAACTTTCAGTTTTCACTGGGTACACAGAAGGATTTTGAAGGCAAGACTAGTTAGTGGAAAGTATTCCGGACACAGGCATAAAAAGGGTGAGGAGTGACTGGAGAGTAGCCCTGCAGAAAGGGATGGGAGGTGTTTAGGTGACAGCAGAGTCAGTATGAGTCAGGTGAGTCCTGGGGTGCATCAAACACCAGCTGGTCAAACGAGGAGATTTTGTCCTGTTGCATTCAGTGTTGGTGCAGCCTCACCTCACAAGCATTGTGTGCAGCTCTGGGACCCACAATTTAAGAAGCACGTGAAGGGCACTTAAATGTGTCCAGAGGAGGGCAGGTGAGCTGGTAAAAGGGCTGGGAGCCCTGTGAGGAGCTGAGGCTGTGGCACTCTGGGTTTGTCTAGTTGGAAGAGAAGGGGGCTGAGGGGAGACCTCATTGCTCTCCACAGCTTCCTGAGGAGGGGGCCTAGAAAGGGAGGTGCTGAGCTCTTCTCCCAGTGCCCTGTTCCCTTCTGTTCCATTCCATTCAAATGAAGTTGCAACATTAAGAGAGTCTCTTCCTTGACAACCAAGATTACCAGCATGTGCATGTTAAACAGCAGAATCAGCTACAAATCTCTTGCTCATAAATATAATATTAGCAGCGCAATGTTTTCCTTGATATAATGTAGACATGAGTGTACTTTTGTGAGGACAGAAACAACAGTTCACATTAGCATCATTTTTCCTCAATCAGCAGGTGGCTCCGCTTCACAGAGAAGGCTAAAAAAAACAGTTAATGCTGTGCAGGTAGAGGATTTTTTTTTTATTTTCCAGTTTTAAAGAAACGAGGGAGGAGAATAGGAAATTATAGCAAACCAATAATCAGTTTATCAGCTCTACTGTCATCACTAAATGTCACTGTCATCAGAAGATATTGTTCCGGAATACTTCAGAGGACAAAAGGATGATTTGACAAGCTCAGAAGAGCTATGGATTGTGGAGGAAATGGGAGAATATTAGACGGAGTCAATTTACATACCTGAATCATGACAGGTTTATAGTTTAAATATTTCTGCATAGTAACTAATAAATGTGTCCCTTTTCTGTTTGCTTCTTTATTACAAAATGATAGGGAAAAATGAAACTATATTTTCATGGAGTCATGGGCGACTATAACAAATCCATTTTTAATGCATGAGGAAGGAGAAAATACAGTGCACTAAGCAGGATGGTGTACTGTGCTGTCTTACTCTACAGCGACTCTTTAGCAGTGCAGTAACAAGTAGTATCTTTGCCTTTTATTTGGTGTTTTGGAAGCAGGTTTTTATGCCACAGTGGTTTCCATCAGTGAAACCGTTCAACTCCAATATATATAGCAATTAATACATTAAATAATTTTATTTCATTGCAAATACGCCTTCTGTCTTTTCCCAAATATCCACTGAGATGTTAAATTTTATATTCTTCTACTGTTCTAATATTTATTTATTTATTTACTATTATTTATGTATGTGGCTCCTCTTTAAATAATGGTGAGGGGTTCCGTTCAGCAAGGAGACAAGGGAGACTGGCAAGAGCCTTGTAATATATAAATGCGTAAGCTGTTGTCCAGATGATAGCGGGGATACTGAAAAAAAAAGTTAAATATGGCATTTTTTGTGTGATTATGAGGTTTTCAATTGTAGAGAAAAGTTTTCAGTTCCCCTGTCTGTTTTAAACAGGTGTCTCAGCTCTCTCCTTGAGCTGGGGCTCCTAGACTTTGAAAGGGTTAAAGGATCTCCAGGGAAGGAACTTTACTCTGGAATTCCTATCTCTCTCTGCAAGAGGACTAGAGTAATGGAATTTGCTATGTCATTTAGAGCTATTCTGCTCTAAAATGTTGTGCCATAAATGAATGCTGTGCCACTGAAGTTGAAACAAGTCACAACTATATTCAAAGGAGACCACATCAGACAGTTTTTAATTAAACTCCATTAGAAATAACTCTTTGAGCAAGAGAGCCTATTGTTTTTGCAGACTTCCACTATCTTTGCTCTGAAAATTATTTGGCTATTAATGGGGCTTGTATTCTCATAGTTTGCAGTTTTCCTTTGAGATTTCTTTCACTTTGTAGCAGCATTAAAAAAACTCTACCTTGACTTCTCATAGCTCCTTTCCAGTAATGCATTAGAGAGTTTTGCTTGCTAGCATGAGCAGCTTTTAAAAATGCCAGAGGGAGGCTGTGGTACCAAGGGCATAATAATGGTGCAGCTACTGCAATCATTAGATACCAAAATTGCTACAGGATATTCTTCTCTGGTGAATAGGACAGGAAAATGCTCCTATGAAATGTACTTGCAAACCAACAAATATACAGGAATGGTAAAAGCCATACGTGAACTGTTCTGGTAAGTGAGTGGTTTATTATACAAGTAAATGTTAACAAAGAGTTTTAGTCCTTTTGATTCATGCCTGTTTTTCAGCTGACTTTTCTGGTGTGGAATTCACTTAATTTACACAAACAGCTTAAAGAATTAGCAATACAAAGGACAGTATGTTTCAGGTTTCTTTTCCTGTATTACAGAGGAATCAAAGGATTTTGCCTTCTTTATGAGCTGTCACTGACAGAAGTTTAATTTAGGAAGAGCTGAACTCTACTGTAGGGTAATAACAGTGGTTTAGCACAGGGATAACTCCTAGGCAAGCTGTAGGTTTTCTCTATCCATTTCTGGCTTTTTTTTCTCTGTCAATTAGAAGCAATAATAAGAGTTTCCAATTTTGAAATGAGTTTTAGGAATAAAATACATTTTTATTGTGTTTTCTGTGAAAAAAAAAATCCCAAAAGTTTGCAGTTCATCTGTTCTTTATACCACTGTAATACTGAGCACATAAGTAGTCTGGCTGAAGTCAATGATGGTTGTTAAAATGCTTCAATTTCAGACTGTTGTTTAAGTGCTTTTCTAGATGGGAACAAGTCATTGCTAAATTGCATCACATTATATCCATCAAACAAACAGTAAATCTTCATAGCTTTAATGCCATGGGACACCTGAAATAAACCAACCTTGCTGACCTATAAAAGCAATAAGCAGTCGATAACTGCCATACTTTTGTATACTTGTAGAAGCTAGAGATGGGGTGGCAACAATATTCAACCTTTATTTTGATTTGCCTTTACTTGAAAAGTTTGTCATTTGCAGTACTAAGTATGTGTGGACAAATACTTGTATTTGTATTTAACTTTAATAATTAGTCATCTATCAGGAAGGAACTGATTAAACAAATGTATTTTCAGAAGAATGGAACCAAAAGAGGCTACAAGAAACATGCCACTTTCTCAGCAAATGATTCAACTTAATATAAAAGCCCTAAAAGAAGTAGAACTTAACAAAATGTCAGTATACTAAGTTCAACAAATGTTCAGTTCATGAAGCTACATCAAATTCAAGGAATATAGTAAGGTCAAGGAGAAAAGCAAATAAGATTATTCTACTTGATGTTTATTTAAAAATTAAGTGGAAGGCAACATTTCTTTATTAAAACCCTAAATTTGCAATTTTTGTTCTTTTACTGCTCTCTGCACGTGAGAAATAAATGGCTTAGGACAGATCTAATGAATGTGTTGTAAAAGACAGTAATAAATCACAAATTAAAGGGAAACACAAAACTTTTTTTCTCAGAGATTCAGAAATATTATCTGAGGCTGATTATCTTACGGTTAAATCTCAGGTATTGAAAACTGGAAGAAAATTGTATCACACTTTTAACTCCATCCTGCTCTGCCAGTCCCCCTTCTCTTTGCAAAAAATATGTAATGCCGCAGTAGGTTGAACCACATACTTCATATGTGTATGTGGTATGCCTGTGAAACCCTGGCCTTGCTATGCCCAACATAATGCATACATTGTTCTACATGCTTGGTATTTTGGCTTTTTGTTCTTGCTGTTGTCCTCTTTTGTGGGGGGAGAGGGCTGGGGTTTTGGACTTTTTTTCAGGTTTTTTTTCTTTTTTTTTTATCCCAGCTATGGAGGTGGATTTTGTTTATAAGTGTTGTGGCCTTCTCTATTAAGTAGGGTGCAGATGTAGGTTTTTTCCCTCTGCTTTCCAAATGCTGCTTCTAGTTCCAGAATTGGATGATCATAGAATCATTTATAAAACCACTCAGACAAACCAGTGTCTATATTTAGTTACTTAATGACCTGTTTATTTCTTACAAGAAAATAGATCCCTTTTCCATGTTTTCTGTGTTTATTACCTTTAAGAAGATAATTATTTGGCAGATGCCTGAGATAATCGTAAATATGAGCATTACAGTTATGTATATGCATATCTCCATAAAATCTGTGGAATTCATTTGCTTTATTCTATCTTGTTATAAATTTTGCTTATTTGCACACCTTGCAGACTAGATTTGCAGGCAGGAGCTTTCCAGCTCTTTTACCTTGCTCGTAATGTTTTTGTTCCAAATGGTGAAATACTCCATTTAGTCTTCTCATTAAGCAGATGGTTTATTATGTCATGTTATTTTTCTTCGGCAATAATCTGTTGATTCTCTAGCATTACGAGGTTAGCAGATGCTATCACACCTACTGTATGTCTGACTAAGTTGTCTGGTTTTTTCTCTCCCTCACCTGTTTGCAGTAATCTTTGTCCATCAACACATCCCTAGTGCAACATTTGCTACGTGACTCACAGAAGCTGCAGTGACCTGGTGTTTTGGAATCATAAATGTGTGTTTTCCTTGCTCTGTATCAGCTCTATTTTTGCTAACTTCTAAGAGGAAAGGTTTGTTAGCAAAGGTGGCAAGCAGACAGTGGTTTGACTTGAAAGTTTTCCTCTGCACCAAAGGCTCCCATCTTTCTAGGCAATAGTCAGTCTTCATTTTCCCTAAGCCACTTCTGCTTGTTTCTAGTGCTCCAGAAACGTCTTCCTTCTAATTTGCAGACTAAATCAGATTTGAAAATCAAGCACTTTGTTTGACCACAAGCTCAGGGGACATTTACTTCCAGTTGCCAGTGTCAAGCTACCATACTCCTGGTCTTGTTTTTCTACTCCTTTTACCTCTGTTATTTGGAAGCAAGACTGACCTGGTTGGGAGAACCAGTTACAAGAATCATTTAGAGGATACTAGTTCTCTGAAAACACTGCTAACAAGAGAGTCCCTCTTTCTCTGTCTTGGCTCTTTTTTCCTCTAGATTACTCTATCAGCTCTTCAGGCATTTGCTTAATTCCCAGATTGATACATTTCTGCCCATACATAAAGCTACATGGAATTGACAACTGCGTGTAACTTTAATCTTCTATGACAATGAAACAAGGTAAGGGAGAATAGTCGTTTGTGCAGTTATACTTACATAGACAAAGTAACAGGCAAATTTTCATCCTGTTAGTTTTGAGTGAGGCTGGATACTAATAAGAATCACTCCAAGGCAGCAATTGATTATTGCTCTTGATCTCATGGCTAATCAAGCTGCCAAGGCAGCGTGTTAGGCTTTCGTTACAGTCCACTGCTTTTCTTCTGAAAACCCATTCCCCAACAGTCATGCCCTTGCAACAAAATACTGCCTTTGAACTGAAGAATCCAGCTGCTGTCTTTTAACGCAACCTGTTTGCAGTGCAAAACGATGTTGAAGTTTAGAGCTCAGTTTTTGAGATGCAGATTCAAACGTAAACCCTCTAACACAGAATGCAATTTTCACTAAAAATCTTTTATTAACTCAGTCTCATCTTTAATCCCAGTTGCACTGCAGATTTGAAGTTACCACTCTGAAAAAGTTTGAGGGTTTTTTCCCTGCATTCACTTCCTTCATTTCAGCATCTGTTTAATAACTCACTTACCTAGCATTCTGCTGGGCTCTTCTCTGAGTCACAGAGTCCCTTTAAAATAAGCAACATCTAGTAATCATGCAGATTAGCTGTACAGGAGGCTCAGCATCTGTTGATGTTTGCCCCAAGTTTACACATTTTAAAGGATAGTCCAAGGAAAAAACTTGTCTGTGGATTTCTAAGCAGCACGTTGCAAGAGCAGTGGACATTTGCCAGGGTATTTTAAGAGCAAAATGCAGCTTTTGCTGCGTGAAGAACACAGTATCTGTACTGTACAATTCAATGTACTATGCAGTGTATCTGGTGACAACTTGCTGTCACACTGATCTTCACAGAAAAACTCTCTATTTCAGACTCTGTGTGAAGAGCTTGAAGGGTTATGGATTGAATTGTGCTGTCTGCATAGTTGCAGCATCTGGCACACAGTGCAGATGCAATCCTTTTCTTACAGTACAAAAGATTTTAATCTAAAATCACATCCAGTCCCTGAACAGCTTATCTGCATTATGATTCCTAGTACTTGATTCTAGCTAGGTAACATCTGCGGAATGATGTGATTTTCAAGTTCCCCCAAAATGAATTTATATGATTGTAAAATCTCAGCTCGGTATCTTGAAGCTGTGATTGTCTTGTCTTGTCTTGTTCTTGTTCCTGTTTCCCATTCATGCACTTTTTCCTGACTGGCAATACAAGATCACCCTCTCCTGACTTAAGTACATTGTGTCCCCATGATGTCCTCAAGTGTTTCTTCGTGAGTTCTCCTTGTCTTACCCTCCATGAGTGCTGCCTTAGCAGTACTCACACACCTTACTACATGATATATCCACTATACAAATGCCAATCTAAAACACCCTCTAGTTTTTAACTCTCCTGACCAATCCCTGACTTTCTGCATCTCATCTTCTTAATTACGTTCCTGTCGCTTTTAATTTGCACTCATCACACACAATATATGAAATCACATCCTTGTTTGAGTCTTCCCTTTATGCCACCCTTCTGAAAATTAATTCCAAATTAAACTATCTTGTCTCCTAGTCTGGCTTTAGTAATGTATATAATGGGAGAATCTACTATTTTAAGTTTTTACAAGGTGGTTATCCAAATGTGCATCATCCACTTTTGGAGGAGATAAAAGTGAGAAAAAACCTTAAGTTTCAAAGGAAAGGAGGAAAAAAAAAAAAAAAACCACAAACAGCTTTAGCATCAAACTGCCTCTGAGTAGTGTGCTGGAGCTTGCTGTGGGGCAGAACGAGCTCCAGTATGACACTGGTCATGGCAGTGTCACTGAAGCTGCTTGGTGGTCAGAGAGGCCACAGATCTTAATTGTCAGAAGCTTCTTGCTGCTGAGTGTTCTTATGGAAATGCCTACAGAAAGGATTTTTACCAAAAGTTTCTAGCATAGGAAGCTGAGATGTACCTGTACATATGAAGGACTCTTGTGTAGTCTGCCTGGTAAAACTCTAGGATTTTTTAAGTCAATATTTTCTTAATAAGAATCAACTGCATAAATAAAAAGTGCTGTCTAGCACTTTTCTCAGTAAGTACTGTAACAGCATACAGTCTGATGATTATTTTCAGATCTGTGATAATTATTGTGAATGCTTGTACAATAATGTTCCTTTCATGTGTAGATATATATATATACATGCACACATGCATACAATGTAAAAATAACATTTTGAGCAGCATATTTGTGTTCCCATGTGTAGGACTCCTGCAGTTTGTCAGCTTGTTCTCATCCTCGCATCTAAAATATGCTATTTCAACACCACCTTATTGGGATAATTTCCTATTTGCAGTAGTTAATATCAAAGATTATATTCTTTTTTTCAGTTGGCACTCTTTTTTGGGTTAGTTGAGTAATAATAATAAATAAACAACTGAGCATGGGGGGGGGGTGGAGAAACTGCTGGTTGTTACTGGAACAAAAAAGTTACGTGAGAATAGTTGATGATCTTACCCTCAGGAGTACAAAAATGTTCACAACGTTTGAAGAACTGATCTAACTTCAGCAGCCTGACTATATCATTGTCAGTGTTCATCCCATGAAATGTATCAGATCATAGGTGACATCCCCATCTGTAGAGCCTTTTTGTGTGATGAATCTCCTTTGTGTCTTTGTCAGCTTGCTTGTACGGTTGTCTGCCTCCCTGTATATTACAGGAGTGCACACACATTCCTCTGTGTGAACATCCATCTTAGAACATCGAAAGAAAACTAAAACAGAAAAGAGAAAAAATAAGGAGGAAACCTTCATTTATATAATGCAGTAGAAATTAACATGTCATGTCAGTGACTGACTTATTTATCAATAGTGTTAGGTAGGATATTAAAGGAAAAACAATTTAATACAAATCTAGAGAACTACAGCAACATTTAAAGTAATAGATTGAGTGAGTGAAAGTAATTCATATGGTGATCTGTATAGAGAGTATTAGTGGAGAGTATTAATGGCTTCTGTCATCACATTTCTCATTTGAGTTGTTAAGGTGTCATATTTAGTCATGGCTAAACAGATGTCTGGGTATGAAGTATGGGGTAGCAATTCAAGGGGTTTTCCATAGATATGAAATGAAGAAGTATTGCTAGACACTCATGTTTCAGTTATAAAATTGGTGTGGCTTTCTATTTTTTTTCACCTCTTCTGCTGGTTATTATGTATTTTTGTGGGCTCACATGTCCTGCATTTGTTCTATGTACCTGAAAGGAAATCCTTGTGCAGAAAACTTTGCTGCAAGGGGTTTCTGTTTAAGGTCTGCCTTGCAGGATTAATTACTAAGTTGAGACAAAATTCTACCTGCTTGTAGGGAATCCTTTTTCTAAAAACTTGCCTTGAATATCACTGTCTTTATTTCTTCTTGGAGGCCATTTCCTTACACCATTAAAGTGAAGGAAAGAAATTCTATGGATGTGAGTCCTATCATTGGAGCATATGGTGGTCAACAGGTTGATATACAAGACTGAGCATAGTTTTTTCTGCAAAATACTAATGTGTGTATATCCATAGTGGTCAATACTGGCTACTAAGAAGGGCCTTGATTCAAGACCCTTCAATGTGACAGGTAGGATACATGAATAAACTCCTTCCTCATAATGTCTACATTGTCAAAAGCCACGCAGTATCCTAACCTGACATGCTTTTGGAAGCCTGATAACATTTTTGAATTACTAGAAATTTTCATATGCTTTTGTCTTCAAATTGGAAGCAGTGTTGGCACAAAATTGTGGTCCAGATAGATTCTCCTCTGTGCAAATTTAGTGGAGCATCATGAAATCACTGGAGCTTTATGAGACTATTTCTTGCAAGACTTCTAAAAAGATTGGGAAATGAAAATAAGGATTTCATCAGAAAGTACTTCTAGTCCACAGATTACTCTTGAAGGTGGCATCAAACAGTTGAACGTTCTTTGTTTTGAAATATGAAATTATTAAATTGCTTTGATCTGTTTTATATCTGATGCCTAAGCATATACTATCTATTTTGCTTTCTGGTGCCTTTGTAATAGATCCCAGTCATGGAAGGAATCAATTGTTCAGGTTTTGTATTTAAAGAGGGAAGTAGCTAGTCCTTGTGTGTTATGCCTAAGAAAACAGTTTTGGGGAAGAAGAATACAGAAGAAGGGTAGCGGCTTCCTCTTAAATTGACTTCCAAAGACCAGAAAATTTAGTTGTTACTATTACCTGTATGTTACCAAAGGCAAAAGGAGAACTGTTGGTGGTGAGGAGCTGTAGTGGAATCATCTTCTTCTTAAGATAAAATGTTTAAAGTGCAAACTTTGTGGTTATTCTGGGAAGTAAGAGAGAAAGTCTATTCAGAAAAGATTTCAGTAAAAAAATGATAGTTCAAATGCTGAGTACTCCCAGCAACAGGAATACATGTTCACTACACTGGTTAATTTCTGCCATAATATGGGAGGAGTCACTCAAGCTATGTGGAGAGCTTTCAGGAAAAAAACATTAGAAGTATTGAGTATGACTAAAGCACCAATGGACCTTCCTAGGCACATAGGTCAAATGGTTTCTCAACGTCCTGTCCATTTCTCTTTCCTCTGCTGTCTTTTGATTATATTATTAATATACACTACCCATCATGAAGTGGAATTTGTATTATTTGCATTGGATTTGTTCCTACATCTAGTCAGAGGATAGTGAATGCAGGTAGAAATTATGCTGAAAGTCCAGAAGTGATCATTTTGATGTAACCTTGCCACTGAATTGAGTACATTTGGAAAGCATGAAGTACTCTGTGTGCACTAATGCAAATTTTTCATTAAAATCCGTTATGATAAATGATTATTTGATGTAGGGAAAACCCCAGTCTTCTGGGTTTATCTCATTTTCCCCAAAAAAGTTAGAATTTGAAACTCTGTTCATCCTGCCCAGTCCAGCCCCATATATTTCAGCCTAGTCCCAAATAAGCTTAAGGTGTAATCTCCCAAAACAAACATTACATTGCACAGAAAATGCAGATTTTTAATAATCTCTCCAATATAAAACAAGTGTGTGCTTGTATTCAAGATCTTGTTTTGAATTTAGGTTGGTAAAACTGCAACTAAAATATATTAAATGAATATTTCTGATTCTACTGAATGTGAAGAATCTCCACCACACTAGCCTTACAGGTTATTGTTTTTAGTGCACAAAATGTTTCTTGCCCAGCAGCTTTGTATTATATAGGGAGGAGCTTATCTGTAGCATTATTACTGTGTTATGATGTGTTACCACTTGAGCAGCTCTTTCAGCAGGTTCTGAATTTGTACCTTGCTGTCACCCTGGAGAAAACCCTGCGAGTTGTTTATCTTTGCACTCACAACAAGTGTCTGAAATTTTACAGCTGTCTGCCATTGGAACTTTTTCACATGGTTGAGAGTCAGAGCAACATGGAGCAGAAAAACCACTGACATTTGTGCAAGTTGTTGCAATCAGCCTTTGCAGAGTACAGGTTTTCAGTTTTCTTTTTTGGGAGGATAATGTGGTGTTTAAGATAAAAAGCTGAATAATTTTATATAGGATAGATGGCTCCTCTCTTTCATCCTTCAAAAAGTTTGAATCAGCAGATTTATCCATAGATCAAAAAATGATTTGTCAACCTGTTTAGTTGCTGCTTTCTTTGTTGGTGGTATGAATTCTTGTATTGCACATTCTGCAATGCAAATGTCATCAGCTGTATTTCCAAATAACATATTTCATGATTTTTTATTAATGAGCTTTTTTTGTATATCAATATATAAAAGCTGGTACTGCATGGTAATGCAATACTATTTTCTCTGCTAGAGTTTTGGTTTATAAATGCTGTTGCCACGGCTCTTGATGTATTATGCCTATTCCAGGGTAATTTCATACATAAGTCTATGATTATATTTTTTTAATAGAAAAAGGAAGAAAGGAAAAAGAAAAAAACCAAAACTTCCCAATGTCCCTGTGACTATTATTGATTGTTACACACAGGGGGTTTTTGTCTAGAAATAGTGAAGAAAAGTCTATGTGCAGTTTAATTTTTGTTAAGGAAGCACTGTAGCTCACACACATTGACAACTGAAAGGGATGAATCAATTCACTATTAGAAACTTGGAGAGAAAATTCTGAGAAACACTGGAAAAGATGTTACAGGTCCTCTATCTCTTGTTGTGGCATTTAAAAAGCAGAATTCTAACAGTTTTTAAAGCAGGATTATGTAACACCTCTGGCACTAAGCTAAAGTAACCCCCAGTCTTGTTCCCAAGAGTTTCATCCTGCAGTGACAGTTCTGCCTGGTGTGTCTGAGTGTCACCTCTGAGCTTTGGTGCATGGTTGAGGGTTTCTTTGAACTGACTTTCCTCCTGGTGTAGCTGCATCCAGCTTTGCCCACAAGAGCTGTTTGCCACGTGAAGACAGAGTCCCTCTTGCTCCTTCCATGTGTACATGGCTGAGTAGAACCAACACCTGGTGTGAAGTTCACTGCCTGTTCCATGTGTGGCAGGGACACATGGGTCCCTAGCACAGCAAATCAAATCCTGTTGAAAAGAAAGGGGGAAAACCCATAAATGCTTACTAATTGTGGCAAATGAAATGTCATCTGAAATAAAATCAATCTTACTGTTCTTAACCCATCAGTTTAAAAACAGTTTGTTCCAGTGAGATTACTTATGGCTATAAACATGCACTATGGTTTTTCTGGTTTTAAAACAGTTTCCTTTGGAGTCCAGGGAATAGGAAAGGAGGAAAGAAAAATAAAATAGATAAAAATCAGATCTTGTTGAACACAGTATATAGAGAGAAATGAGGAAAATCTCAAGATGGAGCCTAGTATTCTGTTTGCACAAAATAAAACCTTACTGAGTATGTGGTCTCACTGAATTAAATGAGACTCATTGATACAGGAAAGAAGTTAAAAATTCCTATAAAAAGGATTTTTACACAAGGAAGAATAGGTATAATAAAAGAGTTATTGATCTGTGAATGATGTCAAACTATAAAAGCCCATTGAGATCATGGTGGTTAAAGACCAAAATAAGTGAAGACAGCTTTGAATATAATAATTTAGAATTTATTTAGGACCGTGAGTAAGAAGTCATATTAGTAGTAATTCATGTGCTGTTATGGGTCACTAAAACTGTCTTATCTTTTTATGTATTTATCTCCACTAAGAAATATATGTTAATATGCCACATATGTAAGTGATAAAAATCTAAAATTTGGAAGGGGAAGGTTTGACTTTTCTTGAATAGACATTTATGATGGAACAGATGGATTTGATTCATTATTCCATGAATTTTTAAAAAGCTTTTAGTCTTCAGACCAATAATAAGGCATAGTTGGCATCTATTACAAGTCATAGTTCTGTGAGGTGAACAAAATGTGAAAAGAAGTTTCTCAGGTTTTTCCTCACCTTTTTATCACGTGCACTTTTTATTTTTGGTCTTACTGGTGTTCTTCATTTACAGGAGAAGTATATGAAGTTAAACCTTTATGACACAGACAGTAGAAAATCACTTCTTCTAAAAGAAGAAATCTAGCATAGTTACACAAATCAGCTTAGAAGAAATTTTCAGCTGCAGAAAATCATCCTGTCAGTGAGCTAACCCAGCCAGGACAATACAGATAGGGGCTATGCCCTACTGATTCAATTAATCATGCTGGGCTAGTTTCGTACTGCTGGGGCTGCAAGCACTACAGGTTTGCTTATCAACACTTGCTAAATCTTTTGTGGCTTTCCTCCACCAACCTCCAGTGGAACAAGTGCCAGAAAAACTGAGAAAAAAACCTCCACAGTCAAGGAATCACATGCTAAACCAGAAGTAAATATGTAAACAAAAGCAGAAAATTATGGCAAGGCTTTCACTGATGCACTATTCAAGCATACAAGGGGTAGTATTGGTGTTCATCTCCTTCAAGGGAATGATTGCACGTTATGCAGTTAGAATTGGAGAATTTAAATTATGCAAATCAGGATTCCGCACATGAGGAAAAGTCACATTTTCCAGACCGGTGAGAAGACAAAAGCTTGCAACTAAAATTAAAACTCAGTGAAACTCAAGTTTCTCTTCCATTTTATAACCTTCTCCCTTCCCACTGATATTTTTCTTTCAGTTTTCAATATCAACAGTACTTCCCCTCTGACTTCCAAAGGAGTATTCTCTACATTCTCTACATGCAGATGAAGAAAAAGCAAATGCAGAGCTCTAGATGCACATTAGATAGTTCTTTCTAAAAATAGGTGGTCTCTATGGCAATATTTCACAGTGCCCTTGAAGGTGAAAATTCAGTTTTGCTAAGCAGAAGTCTTTCAGCAAAAATGACAGATCTCACTTCTATACGGAGATTGCTGTTGTCAAAGCCATATATTCAAAAAGAAGTATTTTTTTTTAAGTCAGGAACTAGGCAAACTCTTCCTCTAGAAACTGTTGCATGTTACTGTTTCATTACTTTGATATTATTTTTATCTCCTTTTGTTCAAGTCTGCAAAATTTCATAGTTTGATTTTCTCAATTTATGGCCAAGGCCTTTATGAACTGTCTAATTTATTATAGAAATTAAACACTCAAACAGCTCTCCTTATCACTTCAAGTATTGTTTGTGTTTGTAGAAGGTGCCTGAATATTGGCTATAATTGACTAGTATTGCTCTGTAGTACAGCCTTCATTAAAGTTTGGCAGGCTAACTTCATTCCTATAGCTATAAGGTCATTTAAAATAGTGGATATATACCATGAAAAAGCAGGACCCCTGTTTTTACCTTATCCTTGACATTACAAGGATAAGGTAAAAACATTAGTTCTGCTCAATTCTCAAATTGTGGGAATTGCTAAGATTAGTACTGGTGGAATTTTAGATTACAATTCTGTCCTCCTGGAGTTTTTTAGTCAGTAGTTTAGTATTTGTGTGCATTAAACACCAAAGTGACAGATCCGTGGACATGGGCAGACTATGCATGTGAATTCTGTTGTGGGTCTCATACAGGCAATAAACAAAATAGTTTATATCACTTTATCAACTGTTTATCCCCTAGTGTTTTTTCATTAGAAGACACCAAGAGTGCTGTGAAATAAAGCGGAACTGGAGAGGGCAATAAAGAAACCATCGAATTTAGTTATGTACTGATTTTCAGCATGCAGTACATATCTACATATATGTAGAACACATGGAAAGTTATAATGTTAGTGAATTCTTGGATGTTTCCCTAATAGTAAACATGGAGTTAGAAGCTTTGAGAAAGCCCTGAGAGTCACACACAGGATTTTCAGTGTCATGTCACATCACTACCTAGTGTGTCAGTCCCTCATAACATCACAAATCATCTGTATTTGCATATGGTCCTGCTGTACTGAATTAGCAAAAGTGCCTCAAGAATCTGTCTAGTCTAATAAGAATCTGTCATTATTTAATAAAACTCCTAAGAGATGTGCTATTGAAGTGAATGTCAAGCTCCATAGAACCATATAAAAATTTATATAAAAACACAAATGTAACAAACTAATGTGAATTATTTTTATTACATTTGTGTTAATTTTAGCTTTATTTTCCATGAACATTAAATTATTAGATGTGATGGAACTTCTCATGGTAATATTAGAACCTGCAATGATAATTTACAGTGCTACTCCTGTCATTTCTTTGTCTTTAAAACAGAATTGAAAATAATCTATAATGTAACTCTACTTAGCAAGTTTATTTTTTGTAGAGGATCAGAAAATCCCTCTTGGAATGTGAAGCTGCCAGAGAAACATGAAAATTATTTTATCTATTACTGAGAAAGCCATTGCTTGATTATCGTGGTCTAGGCCAAAAAAAAAGGGACTTTTTAATGAATTTTACTTGTGTTCTCTTTCCCATGTCACATGTTTGAAACATATTCTGAACATTACTATTGACAGAATGTGTTGTAGATATTTTTTTAAAAAAACACATCAGAGGGCAGTGAGAGGGAATTTATTTACTTTTTGTATGTATATTGCATCTCTTCCCTGAAGCAATTCATATCCCAAGAGCATTTTCCTCTCCATTATGAATCATTTTCATATCCACTGAACACTGAAACTCCCTTTCAGATTAATAATAAAAATACATTTTTAAGGCAACAAATCTGGAAAACAAAAGCCTGTGCACAGTACTTACATTGCTGCAAGACTTTCTTTTTCTATAACTATGAGGAAAAACCCCACCAAGTCAGGAATAGAAGGCTTATGAAAAGCTTATTTGTTCTTTTGTTATTCAAACTGATAAAGCAACCATGAGGTTTGAAATGCTGCTATCCTAAATGATATTAGTTTGTCGAGGCACTAAAATACACTTCAGGTTGTACTGAATGCCTCTGGTAATAAATCTGAAGGTAATACACATCAGTGAAATATAGTTTGAAAATACCTCTAAAGGAATTATTTCATGCTAATTGTTTGCTAGCTTCTTTAATTTCAAGGAGTATAGGAGCCAGTTTCTTCTCTGAATGTTATTGTGTCCAAGTAAAAGAAACAGAATTTAAGGACACACCAAAAATTATGTTATTATTCATTATTCGGGCTCAACCTGCTGAACGTTGATCAGCTTTCAGCATATTTTTGTGCACTATGTAAACAGCAAAGCTATGCTAAGCACATTTATCAATGGTTTCATGAACAAACATAGAGATGGAAAAAAGTTCTGTTGAATCTTAATTCTCAATGTACACATTAGGTGCCCCCCTTCCTTCCTTTTCCCATTCCTTCCTTCCCTCCCTCAAGGTTACTGAAGTTTGTATCATAGACTGTAGATATGGTTTTTCCCTTCATCCTCTCTCTGCCCAGCATTTTCTGCCCTTTCCCAAACACACTTTGCCCAAGGCACAGCCATTCTGGCTGAGGGGCTCAGCTGTGCCCTATGGTGTGTTAGTTAGAGCTTCACTGCCTTCTCCTTTGCTTCCCTCCAGGGAAGTTTCACTTTATTATTAATCTGAAAATAGAGTTAGGTCAAGCCCTGCATGCAGGGGTCCAACAAGCCCTTTACACTTCACAGTGGTGTAGCCTTCTTAGCTAGAATAAAATTTGTTGCCTGGTGAAAAGCATAAAACCTGGGGATTGCTGAGTCACAGACAAATGTTCCCTAATTAAATTCCAGAATGCAGTGTAATCTTTACTATTGCTTTGCTAGTAATGCATTATTATAAGACTGAAGATGGAGAATATTGTGCATTGTGTAAAGTGACCATTTTATTACACAGCATAACTGGGGCTTCTGTTTCTTCTTGTGAATGGTTCTGAGCAAGATCATTACAGAATATTGATTAGTCATAAGAATTACAGTGTTTCTCATTACTATTTGACTGTACAAAATTAAGAAAATAGCAAAATAAATTCTTGCAGGTTATAATCTGTCTTGCTGTTCCCTTGAAAATACAGAGGTTGTGTTTCAATCTTTCCCCTGGCAAATTTGAACCACAGTGTTGGAGTGGAAATTTGAATGTTGCTTTTCACAGAGCTGTGTGAGCTCCAAGCTGTTGGTTTTAAACGAGTTTGGATCCAGATCTGATTTTGGCTCCCACAAGATGATAGGTTTGCAGCTTTACTGTTTAAAATAGAGTAAAACTGTATACAAACTCTGTCGTTAGAATCCATGTTTTCTTTTGAGGACTGTTGACTGTGCTACTGTCCAATAGCCTTTTCAACAGTGAGACAATTTGTGTACTTGCTGAGAAAGAAATGGGCTGAAAATATTCTCTGGTGCTTTCAGAAAAGAATCTTAAAGTGTTATCAGCAATTCAATTTATAGTATGATGCTAACTAAATTAGTATTTCATAAAGCAGTTTAATGACATTTTAATTACATTTCAAAAAAAAAGATATATCGTTTTACAGTTTGTCATGAGTGATACCGCATTTATTAGTCTGCATTTTTCCTTTTTCCAATTTTTTTGTTACTATTACCAGCATTCTGTAGTCTGAGCAGTTACAGAGTGTAATTTCTTACATTACATCACTTGACAGTTTTAATGCTAATAAATTTTTCATCTTCAAGAGGGAAAAGGGTGAATTTTGATTCTTGTCTGTAAGAGAGCGTGTTGAACTCTGGGAACTGGCCATAAACCACAGCAGTCCAAACAACTCTCCATCCCATGTAATGTGGGTGACAAAGAATCTCAGTGTCTAAGACTGGCATTATTCAGACACTGCGAAATTGCAGTCCTAGGGCAAGCAGGTCTTTTTAGCTTTAATAGAACCTCTGCAGTAGGTAGGGGTCCCTTCGTTGAGAGCACAGAGAGGAGTTTCAGCATCTGAAATATCTAGACATGTATAGTTTTAAAGACATAATGATATCCCAACTCCCCCTGCATTGCATCCTAAAGATTTAATGTGTTGTTTCCGACACCGTTTTTCCATGTGAAACATGGTGAACTGACTGCCATGTGTGGTAAAACTAGAGAACCGTGCAAATTTTCAGTGAACGGACAATCCCAGATTTATATTGAGAGTACAACAGATGATTTTCTTCTAAGTTGTATACAGTCTTTTCCAGTTCATTTTCCTGTGATGAAGAAGAAGGAAAAAACAAAGACCATAGAATTACAGTAGCCCACTGATGTTCTCACACAAAAAGCAGTGAAATAAAATGTAGTTTCTGCCATTTGTTTCAGTGAGCACTGAATTAGCTTGAATCTGATGAAGCAGCTTCAGGAATAAAATTAACAAAAATTAAATGGCTTTCTGTTAAAAAATAATTAGCTTCCTTTTTTTTTTTCTTTATCAAAACAATAGGGAAAAAATAATGTAGAATGCCCTCTCTCCTTTAATACTCCCTAGCATCTAGTCTTCAGATTGAATTTAAATATTCATCATTACATTTCATTGTGACTTTTCAGAAAACTAAATACCGTGCTCTGTCTTTCAAACAAGGTCAGACTTAACTGAAACTGCAAAAGGTCCTATATATTTCCTCCAGACATTTTTTAAGGATTAGTACAAAACTTTAACAAAGCTCAAACCTCAATCATTACGCAAATCTTTTGAGGTTTTCCTGCTTTTCTGTAATTAGTTTTAATGGGGATTTTATTGAAATTCAACCTGCTCTTCTGCTGCATGATAATGGTACATTTTGGCCACACTACTGGAGTTAATTTGAGAGGAGGAATGATGTTTTGGTTATTTCCATTTAAGCGCTCAGTCTTACTTGGGATATATCACTCATGATCAGAGTAGCATTATGAGCTCCGCTTTTAAAATGTCTAATATATTAATATAGTATTAGGGAGCTTTCTTTCCAGCAGGCTCCTAATGTGCTACCCCAGAACACTAAAACATTCAGAAGTAAATTCCAATTATTAAGGGCCTAATTCAGAGCTCTCTGAAGTTAGTGAGTTAATTTGTAAGTTCCTTGCTAAGTATAGCAAGTATGTCATTTAATGGCTGAACTGAAGCCCTTAAAAATTTTATATAAGTGCACCTGGGAATATAAATTAGATTCTTTCTACATAATTTTTAAAGTTAATATATGATGTAGTTAGGAGTCCTGGGGAGGAAGGTCAGAAGTAACCCTTTTTAGACAGGAAAGCAATCCTGAATGAATGAGGTGACAGTAAAAGAAGCAGTGAATTTACATGAATCATTAAAAGAAAGGCAGGGGGAGGAAATAAAAAAATACAAAAAACCCCCAACTTTAAAAAAAAGTGGAAAAATAAAATGAGCATAAAGAAGACCAGAAATTTGAGGTAGGATTAAAGATGTTTCCAACAAATATGTTCAGACCACTGAGGGAGATATACTCTGACTTCAGAGAGCTTTAATTTAAACCTCAAGCAAGGTTTTCAGAAAACTCATAGCCTAAACTTGTGGCATTAAAATAAATCTGTTGGATTGTTTTGAAAACACTGTGCAATGGATGGAAGGATATATGCATGGAATACATGCACCTTATGCAGTTGTTCTTGGCCTCAGGAAACCTTTCCACCTTCCACAAACCTTTTGTGCAGAGTTCAGAGACTTGACATAAGAAAGCTTCCCAAAGGATTCTTGTATTGCGGCAAATTCTCTATTGCAGTGTCTGAGCTTCCATTACAGTGGAGAAAGTGGGAGATAAAGGTGGATTTCCCCTCTGCATCCTTGCTCCAAAAGCTCAAAAACTAGGATTGTGTCCTCAATGGTCTTAAAAATTTACTTAAAATACGTCCTTAAAATATACTCTGATAGCAGTATCTGCCTCTAAAATCTGATCATACACATTTCGCCATATCCTTAACCAAGAAGAAAAGCAATTTCTTCCTTCTCAGTTATCTGGTATGCTATCTATAAAGCCAGGGACAATAAGTTCTCATTTGATGCTTCTGGGAGTTACTAGCTCTCATATTTCCACTTACTAAGAAGATACCAGATGGGGGGAAGAAACCAAACAACCAAAAGAGCCTTTTAAGTATATTCCTTAAAGCCCCAAACCTTCAGTAAGAGTCATGTTGGTGTATGCTCAGATCCACTGAGCTAGTGTTCTTTGTAAGCAGCTGGCACAAGTGCATACAAAAGACTTAAATGGTAGCAAAGTTCTATTTTCAGCAACAAAATGTTCTGAAGACCTTACAGGGGCTCTGTATGAAAGAGTTTCACCTGAAAGTCACAGCTACCATTTGTCTTCTGTACAGCTTTATATCACCATCTGCAGTAATTTGTCTAAATTCAGAAATCTGTAAGAAAAGAAAGGTTTCATTATGAAAAAGCTTTGTCTGGGTCATTTCATGACTTGGTTATGAGCAGTGTGCATAAACAAAAACCCTATTACCTTCACTCTCAGTATAGAAATTCAAAGTAATTCAAAGTTGCAAGAATTTTGGAAATGCCTCTTTCAATATATGTAACAGGGCATAGAAGTGAAGCTGATTTATTTATCCTGTATTGAATAGTGTGTCTGAGAATAGCAGTAATGGTGATAAATAATAATCTGATAAATAGTCTGTCACATTTTAAAAATAAGCAAAGACCTGCCAGACCAGAACAGATGGACTTTTGGGTGTTTCAGGATAAGAGTGCATTGAGAATTTCATCATCTCTTCTGTAAGAACAATGAACCTTTTATTTGCCCTGTGTAAAAGCAGGTACCTTTTACAAACAGTGAGGGTGTAAGAACCATGTTGTTCTGGACTGGAATCCAGAATGCCTGAGTCAGTTCTGAAGTTGCAAGATTCTTGTTTAAAATTAGAAAATCCTCTTCTCTTTGTCATGTGCATATTAGATGATATTTCATCCTTTTCTCCCTTGACTGTAATCAGAATAATCATATTAATACTTGTGAAGTGATCATATAGTGGAGGACAGTATTTGTATGAGTGGACACATTAAAATGAGGGAAGTGTAAATGAGAAAGAACTATTTAAGCTGAAATTCTGGAAGATGAAACACTCAAGTACTTTATACCTGGCATCATCCTTCAACTGGCCCTTACATAATATGGACAGGAATGTTTTACATCCTCCTATGACCAGTAGGCTTTCACGGCAGCATTTACTGAATCATTTTATCTCCCAAATTCAGTAATAAATTTTGTCTTTACAGCTTCTTCTTAAAATATACATACAAAATATGTACCTACATTACACTTTTGCAGGTAGTTTTTTAAAAATGTCATCCTACAGAACAGTATATTATGTATCGTTTTAAACAAATCTGATCTCAGTGGAAATCAATTGACAGCTAGTGCTTTAGGATGATGCAGAGCCCATACGTATCCCATGTAAGTGTGTTTATTCCAATACAATTTTTATTAATAATTTACATCCTAGAAGGAATAATGAAGGGATCTGTCTATATTTTAAGTTTTGATTTGGGTTTTGTCATCATTTACTTGAAGACATGACATTTGCCATGGTGATGGCTTTCATTTAACAGCCTAATAGGAACTAAGAGAGTTGGATGTTTAGTCCTACTAAAGCAGTGAATATGAAGTTCCTTAACAGCAAAGTCAAGTTAAATGGTACCCTTGGGAAATTCCAGAGTTGGTGATTCCCTCTGATGTCACATAGAGAAAAGTTCATTCATTCTTAGTACAGTATGCTAATCGTAGGTGAATTCTGGTTCTTAAAAACTGTCAGGGGAAGACAAGGAAATGATGTATGAGAATGAAAAAATTTAGAGAATTGTTCAGCTGCTTCCATGCCTGGACAAACCAGAACTAGGAACAAGTCTCAGAGAGGAATGTGGCAGATCCAATAGCCGTGGAGGCTGGATGGAAGGTATAGGACTAGGAGCAGGAAGGTTGTAGTTATGAACAGGGAAAACTCTGGCACTGCAGATGGCTGGGATCCTTTATAATGACCTGTGTCTACAGAGGCAGAGGTGCTCTGCATCTAGCAGCAGAGCTCAGGTAGGGGAGGAGATGGACCTCCACCAAACTTTCTTGCATAACCTGCTTTCACTTTCCACATCACTGCTCTATCATTAAAAAAAAACCAAAACCAAAACAAACAAACAAACAAAAAAACCCAACCAAACACAAAAAACCCACCAAAAAAAAACCAAACCCACCCTCTTGGTCTCCGTCTTTTTTTTTCAGATTATTGTTCTGGCCGCTTTTCTTGTGTGACTAAAAAGCATTTGATCAGTGAACTGTTTTGATTGAAAAACAACTTTCCACATAGAGAGAGATTTGAAAGATGTAGTTTTCATCCACACCAGCTTCCTTATTTAATTCACTGCATAGGCACTCAAACCCTGACACTGGCACAAGGGAATTAGCGGGGATGGCTGCAGAAAGTTAAACAGTAAAGATGGCAAAGGTACAAAAGAATACAGTGAAGTAAGTTTTGCACACAGAGGGTTCTGCCCCATATTGGCTAGCATAGCAGTGACTATTTTAGTTGCTATAATTTTAAAAGGCATGGTTCCCAAAAGAAATACCCTGAAGAAAACCCCAAGTCCCCAGGGTAGAAGTTTAATGCTGTGTGGATGCTATCCTGCTTGAGGTGACGCCCTACTTGGTAGACATTCTGTTACAGCCTCATGTTTGAGAACAAAGCAATAACGACCACAGTTAAACGCAGCAAATACAGCCTGAACACAGACAGGTGCTAAATGCAGGGCATTTCTGAAACAGGTTTTGAAATGCACTGTGTCTGTCAGAATTCATGCGCAAAGCTTTGGCAAGATAGGGACATTAGAGGCTTTTTTTAATACCACATCCCTGTAAACTATTTCATCCCCATACCTCATTTCCTTCTCTTCCCCTGATAATTTGTAAAAACAAAGATTCACCTCTGATTAGCATATGCTACTAAGAATACCTAGTTAAAGACTTTGCTGACACAGTACAAGTGGGAAACTGCATATATTTTTCTTTTATGTCTTTTTCAGATCAAGCATTTTGCATGCTAAAAAGTCAAGCTGTTGTTGCTTTCTACCAGTAATAGCCATAAATGTTAAGAATAAAGTGAAAATAGCTTAGCAAATTACCATATATTTCTTTCCCAAGAGAATGAAATAACATATAATAGGTACCGTTTATGGCATTGTAGACTAGTTAGATTTAGTGTGCTTTTTATTTTAGATCTACACTGGCTATATGTATATATAGTATAATATTTCACATCTACACTAGTCAGATTCAGCCAGTACATCATTTCAGCATTTCTAGCAACATTAGAGAAAATAATACC
Source organism: Donacobius atricapilla (assembly GCA_013397315.1). Lineage (NCBI taxonomy): Eukaryota > Metazoa > Chordata > Aves > Passeriformes > Mimidae > Donacobius > Donacobius atricapilla. The sequence goes on along the minus strand of WBMY01010740.1, from coordinate 157,732 downwards.
TGTGCAACATGACCTGACCTGTTCTTACACTTCTTGTGGGTAAAAAATTCATCTTTTTTTTTCACTAAAGGATTTTTTTCCTTTCTGCATTTTGATATCTATGTGAGTTTTTTCCTTCTCTACATTGAGATTTGCTCTAGGCAACATTGTTTTTTAAACTATTTAATATTAAAAGCTCCAAGAAGGAAGTAAAATATTTTTATTAAGCAGAATCTTAAATAACAATCAATAATATTTTTACTGTGTAAATATCTACTAAACATAGAGAGAGAAGTAGGTATCTGTAGGTATCTTTTTTTCTTCATGTTAACATACAAGTCTGCTTCATCTTATTTTAAGCTGATATTTTGATATTTAGATTTTATTAAAATAAGGCTTAGTGACTGTTACCAGGTTAAAAAAAAAAAAAAAATAAAAAGAGAATATTATATGTCCTTATTAGATCTTTCAGGAGGATGTGTTTTAATATTAATGAAAACTTACAGTTGGTCATTTTGGTTATCGATTCTCATAAGGGTTTGTTGTTGAACTTAGCACATAAATTTAGATAAATCCACCATTATGACTTCAAAGCAATGGTGCTCTTGTCTTGAAATCAAATTTGTTGAATGCAGACTATTTTTCAAATAAATAATTTCTGAAGCAAAGGGAGAACTTAGGTTTTTGCTCTGTAGAAGCAGTTTCATTTTTGCATTGGCATGGGTTTTATTTTTCTTCACCTATAAAGATTTGTATTCACATACATCTTCAGCATTGCTCATCAGGTACTAAAAGGAGAGTGCTTTTCTTTCTCCACAGCATCTGCCTATTATTTTTTTCCTCCTCATGCTTTTCTGAATTAAAAGGGAAGCTGTCTGAAAAGTTAAGACCCGCATTTCAATTCAAATCCAGTTTGCAAAGGAGTCAGTCTGAGGGGTTTTTTGCAACCCACTTTACTCCATATATCACTGCTTCTCACGGAAAGATTACAAGTGTCTGTGTGTTTCCTACATTTCAAGAGAGGATAGTTCATGGAAAGGGAATCACGGTGTCATGTCCCCGGTCAAGCTTCCAGAAAGAGCGTGACTCCAGCTTTGATAGTCTGCTCCTCTTCTGGCAGGGTTGTTCAGATTCTTTGGAACTCAGGGCAGGAGCAGCTGTCTGCACTGCAGCCTGGTACTCAGGCACATTCAACATTTTCTGTTGTTGTTACTCAACATGTTGTCACTGTGACTGTTGGGAGATTGATTTGTGGTGCAGGAAGCAACTGCAAGCTCTAAGTTTTTCTTCCTTGTAGCTATGCCTCCAGAAAATGAGGAGAGGAGGGAAGAGAAAGATGAAACAGGGATGCTTCTTGAGCCTGAATTTTCCCAAAGCAGCAATGTACTGTGCATTAAGGGATAACTGATCAGGGCGGCTGGGCTGTGTTGCAGGGCTGTGTTGCAGGTTTAGGATAATCAGGCTTGGTGTAGAGCTTCTGCGTTTCGTTTCCTTCCCTAGCACTATGCAAGCAGAAGTCAGCATGGGAGTTAGTCTGCTGAGAAGTGTGTAGCTGTTTCTACATGGAAAGCCAGGAGTCAGCTGCTAGCCTGTTTGGCCCACGGAGGTGAGCTGGTGAGACTGCTCTGACAGGGTGCCTGTGAGCTGTTTATTGCATGTGGCAGGTACCAGTTGGTGGGTGTCCTACTGCATGCCAAACTTCCTAGGGTTACTCCTGGCTCTCCATGCAATTGCTCAGCCAGTTGGAGAGAAATGTAATCTTGGGACTATCCTGGCAGCCGTGAATTAGATATAAGTTAGGACAAATAGGCTAAGTTGGGTTCCAGCGTGCTCCAGTGCCCCAAAACTTGATTCATCATATTTGCTTCTGGTTGATAGGAAAATGTTCGTGAATTGCAGTTTTCAAAATTTCTACTTGAGATTCCTAATAAGACAAGGGTACTTTTCCAGCACACTTGGTAGTATAGTCGTCAGCATATTCGTTTTTACTACAGGACACTCTGCTTAATCAATCTCTCTTTCCACAGCTGAGGAAGGATTTTACTTTGGGATCAGAGCAAAGAACTGTCAAACTAGCGCCTAAGTGTCTTCCAGATCACAACAGAGATTGTGTTGAAGAGACTGAAATGTAGATGACATGCACTAGCTGAATGTCTGGAGGCAGCAGAGTGGGTGTGTGCCCTGAATTAGAGAGTATTCCTTGTTTCATATAAGGTTTTCAAAAGTGAGGGGAGCAATTTGCCAGTGGCTGAGAGGCAGAAATCCAGAGGTGATATAGGCAGCTTGTAAGATATCCCCTCCCAAATAATGATCACCTATAGGAGGTAAGCATAGCCTGCAGAGCCTGTTTGGGATTGGAATATTCTGGGAGTTGTTTGTCTGTGCTTTATAGGCTTTTAGGAGTTGGTGGATGTCAGTCAAATGTGAGACTATCTTATATCAATCCTCAGGGTGTGTGTGAGTATGTGCACTTGCATTGTTCTCTTCCATGAATTTCAAATATTGCTCATCTTTTATCTCTCACTGTACAGTTAATTGGAGTGTCTGGGATGTTGCCTTAGACACCTTTGCTGTCTGTGCGCAAAGTTTTCTTATCCAGCTTGTAGCTTTCCTGAGTTGAAGCACAGTTGGCCATATTGGCTAATTTTTTATCTGTATTGGCTAAATTTTTAGCCAGTTTAAGTGTTGTTGGAACCTCTCAACTAGAAGGCAGGTTCATTGCCTGTGGATCCTTTGTAGGTAAGCAGCCATTTAAAAATGTGCTGTTTTGGCTAGCGAAGGAAAACACTGAGAATATCTGTAACAGTAATAACACTGCGAAATTGAGCAATTCAGCTTCAGAGGGATTTCAGTTTGCTGCAGCAAATCTGAAGGTCAGGTCAGAGATCTCTCCTCTAGAGAGTGCTTTGAGGGCTATTTGTTGCTTGAGTGGTTTGACTGCAAACCATGCAGGTCATGCCACTTAAGCTGGTGAAAGGATTCACCCCTTGGAAAAGTTTGTGTTCCTTACCAGATTTAGCTGTAAAGTCTTCTGGTCTTATTTAGGACCAAGCACTGCTTCAGAGCTTCAGCCCTGGTGACAGTGGTGAGCAAATAGTCTATGATTTTTTTTTTTTCAAGAGAGAAACTGACATTATAGGCTGTAAAGGAAAGAAAGTGTAAACTTTTACAGAAAAAGGGTATGTTGTAACAGGCAGTAGGTGAGTGCCTGCCTATGTGCTTTATTACAGAAAGTTGGAGGTATAATATGAAATATAATCTTGCTAACTTTCCTTAGACTAGGCATAGGAATAGAAGCATTCCAGTATTTTTTGCCAAAATTTTGATGTCAGTTCTCCTAGAAGGAAAAAATAAAATTTCAGTGGAAGTTTACTTGATTTTATTTTCTTCTGGTCATTTTCCCTTGCTAAGTTTGTGTAATATAGTTTAGCTGAAGGAAATAAGGAGCTTTCATGCTGACTATTTAGAAATAACTGCCTTTTTTTTTTTTTTTTCCCCTCATATTTCCAGGAAAGTAAGATAGAAAGGCAAGTTACATTTCTAAGTAACATGATCTTGGCACTGTAGCTTTAGGGTTAATTGAAGTTTTGCGTTCTTTCTCATTTGAAGGCTGTACTGGGTTCCTCATGGTCATACATCCTGTATAAGCATTTATGTAAGAGAATAGGGCCTTCAAATCATACATCTGACTACTTAAATGACCAAAACTTTCTCCAGACTGGATTAGCTCCAAATCCAAAGAGCACTTTCTCCAAGATTTTCGTATTCCTAAATGTCTTAGATGCTAGTCCCCTCTGCTCTGTAGGGCCACTATCTCCTACCAGCAGTTTTGTCAGCAGCAATATGCCTGCTTTTTCTTGTTCAAAAGCTAATATAGGATTTGTCACCAGAGTATAGCAACATTTCCAGTAAGGACCTGGATAGCATTATTCTAAAAATATTTTAGTGGATTAAGAAGAAATAAAATATATTCTCCATAACTTCTAGTCTTCTAAATTATGCTGTAATTCCACCCCCTCTACTGGATTAGCTGATTTCACCAAGAGAAATCTATGGCTCCCACTGCATAGAAGGGCCAACAAGATGATTTTAATGGCATTTTCTGGCATTAAAATACATGGAATACATGAAATAGTTTTACCTTGTTAGAGTTCATTTTCCTGGATACTGAGTAGTGTGTCTCATAGTGAACGCTCTCCTGCACAAGGTGGGTTAAAGAGAGCTGAATTGAATGGATCCTTACAGAGGGACAGTAAAAATGCTACGAAATATTTTTCTTCTTTTGTGTAAGCTGCTAGCATAGGCAAAAGGAGGGTTATTTCATGTACTTATCTGATGGGTTATTTTACCTCTGTGAAATTTGGTTTGTCTGAAATTACACAGTAAGGGAAATTTGCTATCACCGTCAACTATTGACAATTTAGAAATGTTAAAGGAGATAAGGTTTTGGATATTTTTAGAACATAATGGATTGATGACAGCCATCATGGCTTTGCTAAGGGCAAATTGGGCCTTCTATGACAGGGTTGCAGGTGGTTTAGGGAAGAGCAAGTGATATAATCTACCTGGGCTTGTGTAAAGCATCGCATACTGTCCACATGACATCCTTGTCTCTGAACTGGAGAGACATGGGTGTGATGGATGGACCCCTCAGTGGATAAGGAGTTGCGTGGGTGGTCACACTCAAAGAGTTGTGGTCAGTGTCTCAGTGTCCAGGTGGAGCTCAGTGACAAGTTGTGACCTCAGAGGTGGGTGTTGGGACCAGCCCTGTTTAATGCCGCTGTTGGGGACATGGATAGTGGTATCGGATCGGGAGCACCCTCAGAAAGTTTGGTGATGACACCAAGCTGTGTGGTGTGGCTGCCAGGCTGGAGGGGAGGGATGGCATCCAGAGGGACCTGGACAGGCTGGAGAGGCGAGCCCATGGGAACCTCAGGAAGTTCAGCAAGGCCAAGTGCAAGGTGCTGCATGTGGGTCAGGATAATTCCAAGCACAAATACAGGCTGGGCAGAGAATGGATTGAGAGCAGCCCTGCCCAGAAGGACTTGGGGTGCTGGTGGATGAGAGGCTGGACAAGACCCAGCAGTGTGCACTCACAGCCCAGAAAGCCAAACGTGTCCTGGATCATGTCCTGCATCCAAAGCAGTGTGGCCAGCAGGGAGAGGGAGGGGATTCTACCCCTCTGCTCTGCTCTGGTGAGACGCCACCTGCAGTGCTGCATCAGCTCTGGGGTCCCAGCACAGGATGGATATGGACCTCTTGGAGCATGTCCAGAGAAGGGCCACAAAGATGATCAGAGAGTTGGAGCACCTCTCCTATGGAGATAGCCTGAGAAAGCTGGGACTGTTCGGCCTGGAGAAGGGAACACTCTGGGGACACCTTACAGCTCATTCCAGTACTTAAAGGGGCTTAGATAAAAGAAGAAGAGTGACTTTTTATGCAGAAGGATAGTGACAGGGCAAGGGGGTATGGTTTTAAACTAAAAGAGGAGAGTTTCAGACTAGATATTGGAAAGAAATTCTTTACTCGGGGTAGTGAGGCGCTGGAACAGATGGCCCAGAGAAAATGTGGATGTCCCATTTTTGGAATTGTTGAGGACCAGGTTGGACAGGGCTTTGATCAACCTGGTCTACTGGTAGATGTCTATGGCCGTGGGAGGGGGATTGGAACAAGGTGATGTTTAAGGTCCCTTCCAACCCAAATCATTCTATGGTTCTGTGATTACATCATTCAACTGCAAACACTGTTTTGTTAAAGCTATTTCTCTTTCACATAAATCAGTTGTGTGGAATGCTTATAGAGGTCACATTTCCTTTACAACTACTTATACCTCTTGTCTGGGAGTCCCTTTCCTCTCTCTGACAAGATTTTCTTGCTGTAAATATATTTCATACTAACAGATGGAGATTAGAGAACAGAATTTATATGAACCAATTCCATACCAACAAGGCCAAAACATTCTTGGGTCATTGGTTTAACAGAAAAAGAAAAAAAAAAAGAAAAAGGTAGAGATATTCCTTATTCCAAGAGAATCCTATTTTTCTTTTTGCTATTTCTAAGATTGATAGTCCATTAAAAAAAATCCTAGGTATGGAATGATTCACTCAGCGTAAATTTATAACCATCATAGTAAGATCTTTGAAAAAAATATTTTAAGGTAAATTTTTCTATTATGAATGAAGTCTGATTCACTGAGTATTGTCCTATGGTGCCAAGTTCATACAGGTTTTTTTCCTGACTGAATCCTACGGCAGGGAGTCAGTATCTTTCTGGAATAGTAATGATTCATCCTGTCGTAGGAGTCTATTTCTTCATCTTATTCAACACACTAAACTAAACAAGTTAAGGCTAGGGATTGATTATAGTTATGTTATAATTTTTTGGCCCAGCCACAAGGAAAGGCTTAATTACAGAAATTTACTTTTGGGATACAAAAAAAATCTGACTATTCTATGATATTTCATTCCTAAAACAGGTGTCCTCATATATAGATATTAAAATAGGAAGAGTATTTTCCCTTTCCCTTCAAGACTATCTTGGTCTCAGTAATCTTATCATAAAAATAAAGTCAAGTCAATTTAAGGGCAATTAGGATTTCTTTCCTTGCCATCAGGATAAAATTTGCCCTTTGTATTAGTCTGCTGATTTCTCCTTTGCAGACTGTGTATTGACCTGACGGACAGTGTGCTGATTAATATGACAGTAGCTGATGATCATTTGCCAATGTATGCAATTTCCCCCACTTTAGTTATAAGTTCAGCCCTTATGCTTTCAGCAGTAAGGATGCTATTTTATGGAGCTCATTTATGAAAATTTAATCGAAGGATTTTTTATTGTTGTTAAATAATGTAATGAAAAAAGATGAGTGTTGGCTAAGTACAATCCATCTGGGGTTTTGTGTGTTCTTGTATCAAAAAGCAAGCAGTGCTTATTTCAGAAGGCAGACATTCTTTAGAAGTCTAGTTTGTGACATTCACTAATTGAAAGCTAAACGAGAAAGTCCTGAAATCAAAAAAAAAGAAAATATATGATTGTCTTCTTCGGAGAAGGTAAGGTATAAAAAATATACAGAGAGACAATTTGAGACCCTATAATATGCCCAGCTATTAGAGCAAAAGCCTCACATGCCAAAATATTAAGATTCTTATCCTAAACATAACATTTGTGAGCATAATATCTATAGTTGTACTTTCTTGTCCTAGAATTATTTTTCAGACATAGAGCAATATAGGATATAAGCAATTTTACACTGGATATTAAAATCTTCCTGAGATTACCACTTCTAAGGCTGCCTTCTCCTGGTTTATTATTATCTAAGGGAACACGTCATCATATGAATTTCATTGTAGGTATGAAATTTCTAATACTCTGGGAAATCATGCTAGGTGATATTAGATTAAGAAAACACATAAGTGTATAATTGTAAACCTGGTAAAGACTAAGCATGTATGTATGAGTAGTTATCAAAGGTACTTGCCACCTACAAGTCAGTTTAATTCAGGTGATCTACAGGTACGATAATCAGGTTTCGGTGACCACATGTCAGGCCTGAGGCTAGAAATGGACTTCACAGCTTTCAGACAGCTGGTCATCAATAAAATAGGTAAGGCACAAGGCAGAGATCCTTGAACAACTTATTATGTCTACATGGTGTATCAAATGCTACACAGAAATACTGGCTTGGCATGCAAAGCCAGAGCTCCCTGTCAGCATAGCAGTAAATGTCAGCTGAGTAGCACACACTTGCAGAAGGGCTAATTAGCACTTGTGCCGTTTTCCTGCTTGTAATTCCAGAGCAAACTCCCTTAGTTCTTCCTCAGGACCTTTGTGTCTTACTTCACTGTCCACACTGCCCCAACTGTGGTCTCTTGAAGTGACCCCTCTGTTCCCATGGATCCATGTCTCCTTTCCTATCACTTCATTTTGTATCAGTTATGCCAGAGGACCTTGACTGTACACACCTATGGCTTTCTATGTGACTGTGGCTAAAAGCATGGCATAAGTGGCCCTAATTTCTCTTGGGTTGCACAGAGATGGCGAGACCCAATGTACTGGGTGAACATGGGGCCAATCCAGTCTCCTGGAATGCAACCTGGGAGGTCCGAGCGCAAATTTGACTTGGGCATCCTATTCTAGACTCTGCTGCCTGTAACCAAAGGTGGAGCCTGTGTATAAAAAGAGCTTAATGAAGAGATTGGAAAATCATTGTTGGCTGCAGTAGCTGTGTCTGCCCAAAGAACCTGAGGGGATACAAGATCAGTAAAAAAGATGTGAAATGCTTCTGTAGAAGCAGAGGTGTTAGGAGAATTGCTGGAGATAGGGGAGCTAGTATTTGCTAAAGACAGGATGTTTCCAAGATTAGGGATTTAACGGATCTTTTAAATGTCTGTCAACATCCATTGCATCTTTTTTACCATTTTTTTTCTCCAGCTACAGCAAAAGAAAAGTTCATTATCTTTTCTGTTTTGACTTTCTGAGCTTGGGGAAGACTTAGAAGCAGACTTAGAAATATAAGATTTGTTATATCACATAGAATGTCCTGCTATTTGGTAGTTCTGTCATAGAAGGATCCACACTATTTAGTGGCTTTCATTTTCATAAGTTTTTATGGTGTTATGTTAAATTTTAAACCATGGGATATAACATTAATTTTGTAGTATTTTTGAAGAATGTGATTAACAGCTCCAAAGTTCCAGTTGTTTTATTTAGAAGGTGTGGCAAACAGTTGTAAAATGCAGAATCTTCTTTGCTGTACTAATGAGAAAAATCTTCCACTTAACCCTTGAGAATGCAGAGCAGTGATTTATTATTTCTAGAAATTAATGGAAATTCTTTGCTGTTTTCTTCCTGCTTTATAAAACAGCACTGCATCTTTTACACCTGGTTGTCTTAACTGTGCATTATTACTCAGATAAATAAAATTTGTCAAGGACAACTCTGTGTTGTGAGAAGATGAAGATTTTTTTTTAAGCACTCAGTTACTTATCACATTGTATCATCACTACCATAAAATTCTTTTAGGATATTAACTCACCATAATAGTTAACTTCTATTCAATTTGCCTGTTTGTTTAAATGGCCTTATGGCAAAGAGGCAGCATTTTTAGTATCTCATAATTTTTGCTTTCAGTAAGGAAATGGAAGTGTTTGAAAGGCAGAAAGAAAAATGTTTGTGATTTATGTTGATTGCATTCATTTTATAAAGGACAGCAGTAGAGCTGACAAATTGATCAGTAGCTGGTTCTTACCCATAACCTATTGATACAAGTCCATGCCTTCTTTTGCCATGCTGGACTTTATTTCTTTCATTTGTCCCATGTTGCCAGAAGGCAGCATGAGGTGTTCGATAGATGCAGGTCTGGATTGTAAAAGCTACTCTCTCAGCCCAGGTGCTACTGAAATCAATAAGAGTGAGTGATTTTTGAGAGACTTGAATGAAGAACAATTACCTGCTGCAGCTAAATTACATTTTGTGTTGGATCATCTCTAGGCTGGAAGCTGATAAGCACAAAAGTGAGGAGGTGTAGAAATTAAGAAGCTGACACAGTGACAGATGTGGCATATCAAAGCACTGAGTTAACCTGTGTTTTGGTAAATTAGATCTGCACTTACATAAACTGTCAGAACTACAAAAGGCATCTAAAGGTGTATAAATTGAAAAGCATCATGAAGGGCTTCATCCTTTCCATCCTTAAAAGAAATATAGAGCTATAGCACCTTGTTTTGTGTCTGGACTCCTTTATGTTGCTTTATATTTTATGAGTTCTGGGCTAGGCTGCAAATGGGGACAGTTCTGAGGAAGGTGCTGCAATCCAGCTGAGACAAGGGCCAGGGGAGCCATGCTGGGCCATGCATTGGAGAGCACGTTTTACATTTTCTTTGTGTATCAGCAAACACAAAATAATTAAGCAGTAGAAAACATGACAGAATCCAGAAAGTCTTCAAGTACCTGTCAAAATAATTGCTCTCTATAGTGTACTTCCATTAACACCTCTGAAAGTGTAGAATCCTTTGGGGTGGTAAAAACATGTTCTTGAACTACCCCATTGTTTGGTTGTCAGGGTGCAGCAGGTACACTGATGAGAGTGTGTTTTGTTTGGTTTTATTCTCTGTGTCTGCTGTCAGAATGATGTATTTAAGAAAGTTGCTGCACTTGGAAGAGCTACATTATAGGCATCTAAGACTCCGAATGCCTCTGGGCACAGACATCTTAAAAATCTGCACCCTTTTGGGGTGTTTTTGTAATTCATGTCTTTTCCCTTCATTTTTATTAGTACTTTATCACCAGACATTCAGAAACAATATTCATTTTCAAATGTCCTGCAGCAGTGTTGTCTTGCTGGTAACTCTTGTCATATTTCACTCACTGGCTTTGAAAATGGAAAGTGATGAATGGCTGCAGTGTTTTGTTTATAACATCTCATTCTGGAGCTTTCTATAAAAGTAGTACATTTTAATTACTTAACACTGGGTCGTTGAAGGAGCTTGGGTTTTTTCCTAAATGTAAGAAAAGTTATTAGACTTACAATCACAAAAAATGAACCCTCAAAGAATTATGGAAAGAAATATTAAGTTCCCATTTTGGGTCAATCCTAATTTATTTAACACTAGTGTAGAATAATCAAACCTACATGTGGTGGTTTCACCACAGTATTTTGAACTTTCTCACACTTATGTACCTTAAAACAGAAGTGATCATGATACAAACTGACTAAAATTTTATAGCCAATCAGATTTTAATAAAATAATTTTTTTTCCTTTTTGAGAAATAGACTCAAGCATGAAGGCATGCACGTCTTGTGAGTGTGTTCAATGTGATCAGGAAATTCAAATCTAGATGTTTGCTTAAAGGTTAAGACATATTTGAAACAACAAAGGAGCCCTTTTCTTTCTGCTGCATATATTTAATGGGCTACTTTTGGAAGAAATTTCAGAACACCATTTGCATCGTAATTGCAACCCATTTCCTGAGTCCACAGTTAGGCAAGACTATAGAGTGTCATTGGGGATTTCTGGGGCAGAGAAATTGTTGGTTCTAGCTGAGCTACTGAAAAATAAAAGGGAAAAAGATGAATGGATTTTTTGCTTCAGCAGTCACCAGCTGGCAGATCGGCTCCTTGGAGCTCGGCCAGGCAGCAGTTTACAGCAGCCCTGCAGCTGCTCTAGGCTGGGCTGGAGCACGACTGGCACGAAGCCACCTTCGGCTTTGGACAAGGACTCAGCCTTCGAATTGGCCAGCAGATGCGCTGGGATTGTGGCTTTGCTCGCTCACGTCTAATGCGCAGAGAATGCAGTTGGTACCTGAAAGTTCAGCGCTGGAAAATTTGCATTAATCACTTACAGGAAGATAAGGAGAAATACGTTAAAATATATGTTTAAGTTTGTCCAAAGTCAGTTTGGTTTGGGAAGGTTTTTTTGTATGGCATGTGTGGCTTTTACTTTTGTGCATCTTATTCTGGGACATTTTTCCTTATTTTGACCAGTTCATAAGGATCCTAAATAACTGTAAAATGGACCAGCAAGAAAATTTGGTTGCACTGCATTCCTTCAAACTAAATTATCTGAATTCATCAAAAGAAAAATTAATTAATTTAAATTCTTTGTATTGCAGTTTTTATAAAAATGTTAGAATCATAACAAAAAATAAATTTCATGAAAATCAAAGCACCAATGGACTTTTTATTGACAATATTTTGGAGGGAGAATAATGTTATTGAGATGATGGGAGGGGAGAGGATTTCTTGTTGATTTTGACTCCCATCTGACAGCTGTTCTCTCTTTTCCTGATTAGAAGCTATTCTTCAGAAATTTATCATAGATAACAACAATAGTATTGGGTATTGGCCGTGTTTCATTAAACTCCCTACTCATTTGATGTGTAACTATGCATCTGATAGAATAAGTCTGTCTTTCCTTGTTAACCATCTTATTATCTTCTAGCCGAGGACAGGACCAAACCAATTTCGCAAAATTCTGATGGCATATTCTAAATTTCTAGTGGTGTTCTAATGTAGGTAGATTAGCTCTTGATTTGTCGCCACCTGGTATTTTTTTAATTACTCAATAGGAGGGGAATTTCAGCAAGTTACAGTTTCACAAAACTAAGACCTTCCCTAGCCACTTATATATTATTAAATATTTATTGGTACATACGCACTGCCTCCCCCCATTGGCCAGCAACCAGAAGCCAATATTTTGTAGACCTACAAACCAGTATTTCTTTCCTAAATTGAAAATATTTCATGTGAAATATAACATTGATAAGGAAGAGGAAAGAAACACCCCAGTGCTAGGTAGTCATAACAGCATTTCATCAAGTTTAAAAGCAATAGGTGACAATAGGTCACAATAGTCAGCTGAACTTAGATATAATTTTGCATTAAAAAATCATAAAACTATTGTGGACAACTAGATTAACACGAATGAACAATTTCCTGCTGTTGCTAAATAAAATTACTAACCTCCTACTGGAATGATTAATAAGAAGCAGATGAAGAAGTCCGTCATAGGATTAATAGTGTTTGTTCTGCTTCATAATGGTGGGAGATTACCTGGAGTACTGTACTCCTGAACCTTCTACTCTGAGAATAAAATAGTGGAATTACTGAAGAGGCTCTATAGAGAAGACAAGTGTGAATGACTCAGAGTCTAGCAGATGAGTCCTATGAGAAAAGATCAATCTGGTATTTTTTTATTCTAGAGCAGAGAGGGTTAAGGGGTTGCTTGACAGCATTCTTTGAAGACATAAACAGGTACTCGAGATCAAGCAGCAATTCTTTCCTCATTTTCACAGGAGAGAGAGAAGGAATGGTCCTGAAGCCAGAAAGATACAGTTTAGACATTAGGAAGACCTTTTCTAAAAGTAAAGGTAACATAGAGAAAAAATCTTAGAAGAGAAGGCTGTACAGGTGACATCAATGAAGGTCCTTAACAGATGGCGAAGGACCATAAATGTCCAGAGGGATAAACTGGAGTTAACCTGAAGTTCAGGATAGACTGGAGGTCCCACCATGAAGTTCCTCTAAGATTCTATATCAATCTTTTGGTTTTCAAAGATACAGGGTGACATATGGTAACTCCAGAAACATTCCTTTACAATAAATGCTTGGATTTTTGACAGGGCGTTAAATTTGACTCTTGTCTCAGTAGGAAGATTATATTTACTGGCATGGAAATAAATAATTCATAGATAGATAAATAAATAAATAAAGGAATTAAAAGTGTTTTAACTTAAAGACAGGTCCTCCCAAGAATGATACCCTAGGAATTAAATGGAATTTCATTTCAACACCCGTGTGCTGTAGATGTGAAAACTGAAGTAATGTTTTCTAGCAGAGTTCTACTCCCATTTATGAATCTGTGTTCATTCAGTACTGAATAAAGCGGGAAAAATTATGTTCCAGTCCTAATAACTTTTTAAATATCATCTCTGATGCCTCAAATGCACTGCAGTCCTTATACTCAAACCTGCATATGGCTCTGCATGGAATCATGACCATTAGCCTGCACTAAAAGAAGCTTTTAAGCTATGAATACTGACAATATCATTCTTCTGTGATGCTTAAAATAGAATTGCATGTGAAGTGATACAGTTCATTCTGAAACACTATATCTGAGTTTCCTGTGGTATCATGGCAGCACCCTGAAATATTTTTAGACAAATACTGTTGTAAGGCTTGGTAGTATTTTTTATCCTCTCAGCTGTGTTCTGCAACATCAGAGCCCATATGTCAGTGTAAATGTCAAGTGGCTCCTGTGTCCTTTCAGAGTTCTCTTGCAGAAAACCTGTAAGGAGCCAAATTGGACTTTTGTTTCAAATTAACCAGTTGCTTTAACCATGCCCTGGGAAAGGGTACCATCATTTCCTCCCCAGTCAGGTGTTCTAGGGACAGTATGAAGCATCACAGCAGGTACACACTGAAAGTCTGCAGTAGTCTGATTTGCCATGTACGATAAATTACCATCATTTCAACAAAATCAGATGCATGCATGCTGGCCCAGCATCGGAAGTTGGTACCATGCTGGAATCCTTCTTACATTGTACTTTTTCCAGGCAGCTAAAATAAAATTTGTGCTCTTCTCTAGCACGTATTTGACTTGTGAATACACAACAAAACACCTGGATTCAAGGGACAGTGAAAATTGAGCATGTTCTGAGCTTAACTGAGGCATGAAGATATTTACAAAATACGTTCTTTAGATTTTATAAGGATTTGAGAGTATTAAATGTTGAACTCTGATCAAAATTCTCTTTCATTATGTGAAATGTAAGTCTGCTTACAATTCTTGGAGACTTTTTATCCATTTAATATATTCTGGAAAAAAAATCCTCCTTTGATTTAAACTATTTTTAAAGGAAAATAGTTGCAAGCATTTTTCAATCCTAGTGTTATATAAATGTGAATGAAGTTTTGGAAGTTTTACCAGCAATTGAAGTAATCTTTCATTTTAATCTGCCAAACCCATGTGCTGTTCATGTGTAGTGAGGAGCGGTTTATGTACTCCACACCATTTCTCTACTGTGTTCTATTAGTAATACTTTTTGTTTTGTCTTGTTTTGTTTTCCCAGACTACATATCCAATCAGAATGGTGAGCCAAAATCTCAGCACAAGGGACAGAAAGTCAGCGCATACTCCCACCGAGGACCCTTTTAGATACCTGCCAGGCAACCAAGCAGCAGCATATGAAAGCCAGAACTGTCAGCTGTCTAATTTGTGTCTGAGCAGCCTCCTGAAGGAGAAGGAGATCGTGGAAGCCATCAAGCACACCCGAGGCACGTACAAAACCCTGGCTTCAGAGGTCACTCAGAACGGTTTGGCTGTCACAGCCGCCAGCACAGCAAAGCCAACATCCAAGGCTGACGGCTTCCCCATGTTCTCAGGAGCTCCAAAAGACCCAACTGCTGTGCCTCGGCAGCACACCACCTTCACGGGGAGGCTGGGACAGCCCCCGAGGGGACCCATCTCTTTACACATGTACAGCAGAAAAAACGTTTTCCTCCACCACAATTTACACACAGCAGAGCTACAGACTTTAGGTCAACAAGATGGCTAACAAGGTGCTTATTTTCTTGCTATGGGAGGAGAGTTGATTAAAGTGTGATGTAAGCTCGCCTAGAGCTCTGTCTTCAGTTCTCATCTGCTGCTGCTTTCATGTGAAAAAAAAAATAAAATAAAAATTTAAGATTGTCTGTGGGTTCCATATTTTCCCACCTTGGACTGAGGCAAAAGGATGAACAAGATTGTTAAATTACTGGTCTGATTTGTCTGACCCAGAAGTCACCATGGGTTTAATAAATAGGACCATTTGGCTGGCACTGCTAGTCCAATATTGGCTAAATATGTTTTTCCCCTCTGTAAGTCACTATCATTCTGTGAAGTTCTAGAAGATTATCTTAAATAAAACCTGTATGTTTACTAATATTACTGTTAAAGTAGATGTGAGGAATGAATAGATAAGTAATTAGTAAACCCTCTTGAATATCATAGAGATTAGGGAACTAAGGAGTCAGAAATCTTTAAGGACCCTATTTTTACACCTGTTTTTTTTAATACAGTGAAATTTGGTCATTTACAGAGTGTTGCCACTTCCTGCTGGATGTGTGACATGAGTGCCTCATGCCACAAGTGGAGGAAAAGGTTGATTTTCCTCTAACAGGTTCATAGAGAGTTGCCAGGTATTTGAGTCAGTAAATTGGGTCCCATACTGAGGATGTCAGCTTGTTTCCTCAACCTTCCTTTTTCACACTTCTATTTAACTACATTTCTTTGAATGTTTCTGTTCTATGAGGGCATGTCAAGTTGTGGTGATCTTTGTGCTTTACCGGCACTGTAGCACTCATGATGCAATGTGACATTCTGCTGTGTAATTCATCCTATGATTTTATTTCACTTCCCAAACCAAAAATGCATGAAAGACTAAAGTAAGAGAAATCATCTTATTACCCAGGCCAAACAACCTGCATCAGTCATAATTTCTGTGGGCTATGTCATCTACACTTAAGAACCTGTTGGTTTACACCAGCTTAGTGGATTTGTTAGTCTTGACATGTTGCAGACAAGTGAGATTAATTTATTGCCTGGTCTCACGGGAGTATGAAATCATCTGACCACGCCACGGAACTTGGAGACCTGTCAGTAGCAAAAGATCTGCTTTTCCCCTCTGAGAGGCTTGCAAACCTCTCAGTCCAGTTACTCCAAACATGTGGCATATGTAAAACATGACACTTAGTTTACAACCTCTCTGATGCAGGATAATCTGTTTGAGTTGTAATGGCACATGCAGTTAGTAGTTTAAAAATAATTTGGCACTTTAAGTACGATTGAGGCAACTCTGAGACAAGTCACCTCTCTCTTTAACTGGTGATTAATAAGGAAAGACAAGGGTGCAGCACATTTTCACAGACAGAAACAAGCTATTGTGACTTAACAGATAGCATGTAATGAAAAATAAAGCTTCTGTAGCCACTAAAAATCTGCAACTTTTAAAAGTTAAGTCACAAAAAGTATATGAAATGAAGATAAAATTTTACCTAGTGTTACATATATCTGCTTCACTACTTAATATTTGGATTAATACAAGGAAATGGTATTAATAAGTCTTGCTTAGAATAAGAAAAAAAATTAGCTTGGCAGATATTTTGTAAAGTAATTTCAGCAGCTTGAAATTTCAGGCTTCTGTTTATTGAGGATTTTATTTTGATTAGAGCAGATTTTATTACATTATTTGATGTTGAAGAGAGCAGGTTTTGTCTAAATATTCTGTAGTGACAGTTTTGGGTATCCAGAGATGGATACATAAGAACCAGGATAAACATTTGCCAAAATTCTTCGTGTGCATTGCTACTGCCAAAACAGACTGTGCAAAAATTGCAAACACAGCTTTACTGAATTAACTGTGGGTATTCAAGGCTCCCAGTCCTGCATTGAAACTCATAATTTAAAGTCTACCAAACAAGTTAAAAATAGTAATAAGATAATTTCACTACTGAGAATCACTTTTTCTTCTTAGCAATATATTAAAATCATGGTAGATTGAAAGGACAATTAGTGTAGGCAATTCAATTTCAGATCTGTAAATAAATTAAACATACACTGTAATCAAGGAATTTTTTTCCAGGATACAAATGCACTGGGCTATGTTTAAAACAAAACAAAACAAAAACCACGGAACAAACCAACACCTTCTTCTGTTTTAGGTTATGTACTATATCTATAGTTGTTTTCTTCCTGGGAAAATGGACCTTTGGATTACACTTTATTTTAAAAAATCCATCTATAAACCTCAAAAATAGCATTTTAAATGCTACTATTTTCTTGGAGAATCTTTTATAGAGCTGAAACTGGAAAAAAAAAAGGAAAAAAACAGTTCAATGAAAGTGAGGGATATTTTTAAAATGTCATCTTGAAGCTGTTTTGTATCAGTATTTTCAGCATTGTTATGTTATTTGTAATACTAAGTGTAAATCTCACCCAGAGAAGGGTATTAGCCACATGTTAATGTACAGTACAGCAGTAACTGTAAAAGAGGTCCTTTCTTTGATCCTCTTGTGTATATAGGAAATCATAAAGCAACAGCATGTGGACATTCTTGCAGTGAATTCTTGCTTTGTACTAAAAATCTCTAGTTTTTTAAGAGTTTCATGTACAAAATGCTTTATACATTTCTCCAAGACTGTACATATCCAAAGACATGACACCAGAGGGAAAAGGCATTTATTTTTTTTTCCATGGATGTACCTTCCTTCCCTTCTTTTTTTTTCTCTTTTTGTACAACAAAGCATAACTGCAAAGTTTCTACTTAAAATTACTTGTTAGTTCCAAGTCTTTCAGTGTGATAGAGGGCATTTTAAGGAGGAGGAAATCCCCAAAAAAAACCTGTTTCCATTTGAAGGTGTCCATCCCACTTTTTTTAGAGCAGTCAGTTGGCAAAAGAAACCTTAGATCTGCGCCCTAAATATTTTTTTAATAATTTCACAGAGCCATGCCTGAAATGTGCTTATCATCATCTCTTGACTTTCCCTGACTAGGACATGTTCATGAGATACAATAACATGCTCGGGCAGCCATGGTCATAAATGCTTGAGATGGAAGGAAAACATTTGTCCAATACTGTTTTTATGTTTGGCTTTCAGGGCAGTGGAAAGGGGTTTTTTGTATACCTTGTGCATGTGGATGAAGCTCAAGCTGTGTGCTTGTGCATACTGGAACAAGCAACCTTGCTACAAAGCTCTCCTCTACTTAGGCTATTTAGCAGCATATGAAAGCATCCAGCAACAGAAATTTCTGCCACCTTTCCAGACAGGCCAGCCCTCTGGATGTAAAATGAAACAGCCAGAACAGATTCCTTTACTTCAGTTTAGACTCTTACTGGTTTTTATTCCACACACATCTCCACATAAATGTTAGAAGGGCTTTCCTTATCTGGCTTTTTTCTGGAAATTGTGAAAAGGGTGTATATACAGACTAAGATGCTCAAATGATGTTTAGATAAGCATTTGAAAGCTTACCAAAATGTTCATATTTGTCCTACAGGTTCATTCCAGTCATTACAGGTTCATTACCAATAAAAATTGATGGTCTTACCTTTCCAAAAAACCAGTTTGGAAGTAATGATTTCTGTCTGTGCTGATTCACTTTACACTGTTAAATACACAGTATACTCTTCATGCTAATAAAAATAAGGTGTTTACAGATCAGTACTGTACTTTGCATGCCCTAAGAGTTGTGCCATATCTCCACTGGTTGGATTGGTATGATATTGACTTCGATTAGATTATACTGAGTTAAGTCACCTGATGATTGGGATTGTGGCCTTTAATTCGGCTAGTCTCAGTTTTTGCACAGGAGATCTCTAAATCTGGAAATCTTTCCTGGTTCACAAAAAAGACAAAATACTTAACCTAAGAAAAACATCAGATCATGATCTGTGATGAATGCACTTTCTTTTCCCCTTTCACATTCAAAAGCAAAAAGACCCTGCAAACCCCCTTCTACATCTACACCGTTCACAAATGAAATAGAATAACATCTAACAAAATGCAAAATCGTGAAATAAATACCTGGAGAAAAAAATACAGGGGAGTCTTCTCACAGATGTTTGTAAAGTTGATAAGTTTGTAAAGATGTTGGTAACTTATGTGAGTGCAGTAATGAAATAGGGTCTATGGCCTCTACCACTCTCACTCTGATGAATTTTTGAGGGGGAGTATTTGCTGTTGGAAGCCTGTTCTAGACAAAGCAGGCAATACAGTGTGAGAAGGTTCATTGAAATTATCTGTGGGGGTCCTCTCCTAGCCGTGAGAAACACTCAGTGCCCTTTCCAGGATGTATCTTAGTGCTCTTCAGCCAGCAAGAAGTTGGCAGAGGTTCCTCAGGAGAACGGCCTCAAATCATGCAGTCCACGACGGTCTTTAAATGGACTTGAGTTTAACATGTCCCATATAAGGCACTTCTAAAATAAGATGGAAATTTCAGCAGCTGCAGAACGCACCTCACTGGGTTGTCGGGAGGGTTTTTTTGAGATGAAAGTGCCATGTGCTGGTTTTAACCTTGTAAACTCTGTTTGGAACTTGCTCGCTGGTGATCTAGCCAGGAGGTGAGTGTTTATCCATTGTAATGGGTGTGATACTAACGCCTCACGGTGTAAAGACTTTGGATATCCTCCCTGAGGAGCTTTAGATTTGCAATGTATTTTCAGTCTAGGAGAACTGTCTGGATTTAATTACCTTCTTCAAGGATCTTCAGTTGTTGCAAAGTCAGTGGAAAAGAAACTTACGTATTGAAATATTTTGGAAAGATTTTTAAGTTAATTTTTATTTTAAAATACACTTAAAATTTATCTCCCTGTAGCTAAAGAAAAGAAAAAAAAAGGAAAAAACCCACAAACTTTTATCATCATGTATTTCCCATAAATCTGTGCTTCTCACTAGCCACAGCTGTCACTTGCATTCTGTACAGCTGTGAAACATTTTTGGAATTGCTGTTTTTGTTGCCTTCATTAACTGGAAATCAGTACCTGTTGTTCTCGGAGGGTTTTGCCATCAATCCAGTATTTGAAACACACAGGGAGGGCTGTTGAGAATTTCTGCAGAAGTAATCCTGGTACTCTAAAAGCAGCGCTACAAGAAACTTACCTGGAGGTCTCTGTGTGTTTCCTGGGAATGGAAAACCTATTCTGAGTGATCTAACTATGAAGGATTTGTGAGAATCTGATAGATGTGGCAATTTTCAGATCTGTTTAGCTTCTACTTCCACGCAGAGGTTATAGAACAGAAAATACTGCACTGAGAAGATTTTTCTAGAGGACAAACAGTATCTCCTTACATTCTGTGTCATGACCCTTTCTGTCTCTCTGGATTTCAGGAACATTCCCCTTAGGGATGGGGTTGCAATGGCTCTGTAGACAGGTTAACACTCTGCACCGCGGTGTTATTTCTGCTATGAGAAGGCTCCACTGGATTTTTTTTTTTTTTTTTAAATATCTCGTCATTAAAATGTTTTAACATTTTCCCCCAGAACCGCTGTGCTGCTGGGATAGTCGAGAGCAGTGCATTCACAGAAAATGTCCCTTTCCCATCTCAGTAGGCTGTTGGTGACTTGACGCCACAACTGATTTACATCTACCCAAAAACTGTCAAGCTTACTTAAGCACCTACAAAAACAAATACATTGCCAGGTTTGACCCTGCTTTTGGCACATTGAAAAGGCCCCAATGTGGTTTTAAAATGCATTTGGTTATAAACAGTAGTAGCAGAATTTTAATTTATTTTGAATTTTCCATTATATCAGTGCACTTTATATAATGGTTTAATATGAATTACACAAGGACTTTTATTTCTTCCTAACCTAAACTTGATTTCAACAGGATTCAGAATTCTCTACGTAAATTTAAGCATGTAAGCAATCCCATAAGACAGTCAAATCCCTCTTCTTTAAAAAGCTAACACACAAATAAATTATTTTTTTCTGACATAAGCAATTTCATTCATGTGTATTGTTTAAAAGGTAAGATGTATAAAAAGTATTTTTACTTATATCTAAATACAACTACTTTTCAAACATTCCACATAAGAAGAAAAGAGAAGAAACAGCCTTCACACTAAAGTCACTTATCCAGCTATACCATTAGGCTTTGTTTGCCAAATCATTAATTTCTTTTTAAAGAAAATCTATTTGTTTCACACTCACGGTTAAGAGCGTGAAAAAAGTAAAATGTTTTAGTACATGCTGTACAGAATGTGTGGAGAGATGATCAATATCACAAGTAGAATATAAGCAATCAAAGTCTTTAATCAGTGATGCATCTGATGTTTTTTAAGCAAGAGGATCAACAGGATATAAAAATCTGTGTAAGAAAAGAACAGATGTTTTGTTGCTTAGAAAAGTCTAATGGAAAGGTGAAAGTGACAGATTAATAGCTCTTTTTCTGTTCCAGGGCTGGTGGTGCAGAGCCATTTGCTGTGAAATAGCACTGAAACAATATATTTATAAAGTAAATCTATTGGAATAGCAAGAAATGAGATTAAATGGTCGCATAATACCCCAAAGTATGGTTAAGGCTTCCATAATTTGATCAAACAGTATCTGAGTGAATTTACATATTTTTTTTTTGTTTACCAGGTTATTATCTTTATCTGAAGGATAAGTGTAAGCAGAACAGTACAATTTGCATTGTAACACAGAAACAATTCACAAAAAAAAAAGAACAAATAAAAAGATTCTCTCTCTAAAGCCTTGCACTTTGTACAGTTTTCTCTAACTATCTGAAGTAGTTTTATGTAATTTTATTTCATGCAGCTGTGGTAATGCCCTTATGTCGGGCAACATGGAGAAAACATTGAAGAGAGTCATGAACCCGACCCTACATCAAGAGCTGCACTTGGTTAAAAGGGTCGTAGTTTTGGTTTTCCTTTCCAATAAAGGATCAGGGATCTTGTGAGAAAACCTTTATACAAACATCCCCACAACTAGCTTGGCCTATGAGAATTTCAAACTGGTTAGGGAAAAACTAAAATTTTAATTTAAAAAATTGATTAAAACTCTGGCTATTTTTGAAAATACATTCTTTAGTACTGCTGAGAGCCATTAGAGACCTTTGGGCATTTTTCTATAAACAGAAATGTTCTGTTTCATGTATTAAAATCAGACATTTTATCTGATCATTTCCCCATTATGAACTTGTCTGTGGGTAACCTGTCCAGGATGATATTTTTTAAAACTACTGACTGCTATAAAAAAATTATTAACTAATAAGACATTGAATTTTCTATTCTTTGCTGCTAAACACCCATTTAATTTTAATAACAGTACACGGCAAGGCTATTTGTTATATACTATTGAAATTAATTTTTTAAATATAATTTGCAATACTGTAGAGATTACTTGAATTAGGGACTTTAAAGAACAACACAGATGAGAAAAGAGGGAAAATATTGACTTGAAGGTAAAGTATGTGTAATGCACTGTTGAAGAGTATTGAAGAGTAAAGTTCTGTGGGAGACAAGGTAAAGCTTTTTCACTGAACACACTCCAGTCAGTCCAGGATCACTTTGCTGATTGAGAGGGTAACTTAGATTTGAAAGGAAAGAAATGAGAATATTTTTGCTAAGAGATAACACATTTAAAAATCAACTTGGAGCAGAATTTGCAATAGGGAAGGTATTTGCCTCAACGTATGGTCTGAAAAGGAAGCTGTAAAATGTATCTAAATTCTGATTAAACAAGTTCATTCGTGATTTTAGTGGGTTTACTCTATAAAGCCATAAATTGGTTAAAGTCGTTCTTATTAACAGCCAAATACTTTGTCATATTTAAATATTGACAAGGCATAACCCTAAACTTTGACTTTAGTACCACACATCCTCCGATTTTTTTTTTATTTTTTGTTCTTTTTTAAATTGTTTTGAGGCTTTTGTAACTTCTGTGCAATAAGAATCTGATTGTTTCAAATTCAGTCATTTTGCGCTGACTGAAAGCAGATATGTAGCCTTTAGATGAGAACACTGTTGTCTCTGAAGAGAATCAGGCAGCATTCTGTTGGTTTTTTAAAATCAGATTTTTGGGTAAATAATTTCTGCCATTTACTCTGAAGAGTTATAGCAGTTTGTAAAACAGTACTGTAGGATTCTATTAGTATTATTTAATTGTCCTTTGTTTGATCCTGGTTTTAGTTGGCATTATTTTCCCTTCTATGTTTTATGGAAAGAAATATTTTTGAATATTTATACGGACTTTTAACTTTAAACCTTATTGTAGAGGTTCACATTCATATATTTCCATATTTGAAATGAACGTGAAGGGCTCTTACAGGTTTTTTTCTTCTCATGCTGCTGAAATTTTATTTGTTAATAAAAATCCCATGTTCCAAGATGAGCCTGTGTTGATTTTGTCTTTGAAATAGTTCGTATTTCTTTGACATTTCTTCATACTTTTGCTGGGAAATACATATTGCACTCTAATAAACACCAATTCTTTTATGGCTTAATGCTATTAGAAATCTGTCTTAATCAAGAGAGGTATCATTTTTTCTTGAGGTTCTTTAATCACTTAATGAGAATTCTAGGTTGAAGATATTTGATACTGTGCTAATAATAAAGCACAAACACCTGTGCAGAACATTTTATAAAATCCAAAGTTCTACTGTCTTGCAGAGAAAAAAAAACCACCATTCTGTCTACGTATTTTACAAAGTCCTTACTACACTATTTCCTGAGTGTCCAAATAATTTTTTCTTACACAACATTTCTCAATTCCCTACTCCACTTCTCAGTTGTTCTTAGTGTGAAAATAGTAATTTCCATGCATAAAATTAGGGTTTGCTTTTGTTTTTCTTCTCTTGAGCCTCTTTTTCCACTATATTCTTTTGCTTTTATAGTATGCAAGTATTTTTGTATTGTCCATCACAGGTTTCAACTAAGGATGTTATAAAGCGCTCCTCCACTTTGCTTCATTTTCCCCATAGCATATGTAAATGATATGTCTTCACCTTCAAAGGCCAAAACCATTAATATTACTTTAATTCAAATATAGAAGAAATAAGCAAACTTTCACATTTGTAAGGCTATAAAGTATTTGTCATCACTAACAGTAGTACATTAATAAAAGAATATGAAGATCAAAGTAATTGCTCATCCTGTCATAACTGTGTTCCAGTTCAGCTTTTCCCTGCATGTAAATAATTCATACGGGCTGCATTCTCAGACCAGGAGGTTTATTTATTTATTTGGAGGAGTTCTAGTTATCGGTTTGGGTTGGTTTTTGGGTTGGTTTTTTATTTGCATCACTACCAGTGCACCATTTTCAGTGCCTGCTTTGAAAGTCTTAGCTCAGCTTCCAGTTCTTCATCTAGAAATGGCTGTAGCTCATTTCACAGTACTTAGATGCCTACTACTCGCTCAGTAATACTGTTTAAAATATATGTCCCACTCTAAGCTGTTTCTTCCTGTTGCTATCCACTCTTGAATAGCTGTTCCATTTCAGTGCCGTTTATAGGAATTCTTTGGAGCGTTTGGGTCCCTGGCAGGAATATGAAGTTTAATAGGTTGACTTTATATATATATAATCTTCTAAGAAAAAATGAAATAGAAGAAAAGTTCTTGATCTGATATTTTTCTGTGAATTTAAATTACTGTATTATCAGCCTTCTACTAAATGAAGCTAAAGAAACATCAAATTAGATGCAAGTGCTGGAAAGTGGAAGATTCTTTGAAATTATCACAGGTTATGCGAAGTGCTTGGGAGCCAAGGAATAACATCACTTCTATGAAACTTGAGTGTGTCCAAAATAATGAACAGCTTAGTTCTTGTGTTGTGATGGTCTTTGAAGTGCCTGAGAATGTCTTTATAGTTACATTATATATGTTTTCTTACTTCGTTGTAACGCATTCTCTTCTTTTACGAAACAACAGGACAGGAATTTTTTCCCCAGTACAAAAATACCTCAAAAGCTACTGATTACTGAGAGTGAAACAATATTCATCAGACAGCAAAGTAATTCTTCAATTAGCTTTTATGTATTATAATTCATAATATTTTATATTGTGATAACTCAAAAAATAGTAAGAATGTTATTGCTTTGGAAAAACTGCACATAAGAGAGTGAGCTAAACCTTAAACATAGTTTCAGATTGAAAAAATACTAATATGAAATTAAAGGATATTGATTTTTCAGGTGTTGGAAGCACACTAATAATCAGCATAGCTCGATTTCACTTCTTTTAATGACAAATGTGAAATACTTTTTATAAGCATTAAATGTCATTTGGAAAAATATTGCATATAGTGAGTGAGTGCAAGTCAAAGTATTAGCAAACATAATTACATCTCCATGCAGCACTGTCCCAAGCACCCTGATGTGGAGAGCAGTGTCAGAGGAATCAGCATCTACCCTTAGGCTGCTGCTTAACAGCCCTGCTTGCAGCACTGGCAGGATGCAGATACTGCTCCAACTTTCATAAGTTATTTTAATCCATTCCTCCTCCGCCCTTCACTTTTTTCCTTTTCTCATATTTCTCTTTATTACAAATTTCTATCTGTACTCCTAACTATTCTGGTCCCTTTAAGACACTGGGAACACCAGGAATTGAGTTTCACCTGTGCTTGATTTAATTACCAGGTGATGAGATAATTGCCAGGCCTTAAAAGGTAACGGTGGGGAAAGGCAATTGTTGCCCTCATTAGTAGCAGGTGTTTAGGGTGGGTAGCATTCAGGAAAAGGTCGTGGAAACACATTTTGGGTTAGGGTAGTGTAATGGACTGTGGGTGGCATAGTCTGATTTATGGGGATTTTTTTGTTGTTGCTTGCTTAGTTGGGTTTATGACTGTATTTTTTGAGGCTCTTGACTTGATTCAAGTTCTTTTTTTGTCTGTACAAAAGTTGCTACAAGGAGCCAGCTGCAGAAGTGTTTCGGTAAGTCCATGTATTCCTATGGTTTATTGTTCTGAAATAATTAAGGAGAGATGGTTGTGCTGTGGAGTCTGGGGTTTTACCCTCATTAAATAATATTGGGTTTTGTTTAATCCCTTCATTTGTTATGCTTACAGGCCTCTTAGTCATGCCAGTCTATCATTACTTGCCTGTTATATTTCTCCTTCTGTTAAATTGATTTTCATTTTAGAATATGAATGGTGCCTATTAAAGTCCATGTGACACTTCTGTTACTTAGCATGGCTTAGTGGAGAGAGCTCTGACTACAAACTAAGATTGTGCGAATCTGTGTTCCTAACTCTGCTAGGTGTCTGTGATAGCTTGGCATGTAATCCTGAGGTAATTATTTCTTCTGTGTTACTGCATTTGGGTTTGGCCTTTTTTTTTCAGACTGTAATAGTTTAAGGCTCAAGACTCTTGATCTTTAAGGCCTAAGTGTGAAAAACATCCAGATTTGTGGTCTGTTCTAACCCATGGATGTGCACACACACACAAAATCTAATGTAAAATTTTATAGATGACCCTACTGCCAACTACCCTTTCTTGCCTCAGAGGTACAATTCTTCCCATGTCTATTTAATTCTAAGTTAAGGTTTTTAAGCAGACCAAACTAGATAACAAAATGGGAAGAAAAATATTGTGGTAGGATCTTGGAGTAGGAGGAAAGGGAGTGAACAGGGAGTAGCTCTTAGGAGCAAACAGGAAAGCATTCACTTGAACAGAGAAACTGAGCTATGGAGTTTTGTATGCACTCCACTTCATTAACAGTAAGAGGAGCTAAGGCACCTCAGTGTCTTAGCTGCACCAGGACTTAAAAAAAGATGACCTAAAGAAGAATCAGATAAAGTGCATATGAAATAAGCAATTTTATTAGTTTCTGTGGTAACACACCGCTACATAGTGCTAAAGAAGTAGTCCACAAAATGGAGCATTAAATCAACCATGTGAATGATGTCACTGTTTGTCTGATGTGTAAAGGCGTAGGAAAACTGTAATATGTAGTGGGAGCTATCTAACTGTTAAATTAAGAGCCTGAGTCTTGGAACCATAGCACTGTAATATATTGCTGTGATAAAGCAATTTATATGGACTGGGAGGTGGCAGTGCTAGATATTGACCCACATCGTTTCTCAAAGGGCTTATACCCTGTAACAGGATTAATGAAAGCAAAATGAAAATCTTCTTTTGCTGTGAAAAGATGGTCTTTAACTCATAACCAGTGGAAAAGCTGCTAGAATGGAAAAGGCAGCTCATCATGCAGAGTAACTGGCAATCTTTTTAAAGGTTTTCACACATCCAAATTAAGTTCAATGGGACTTTGGCAGCTCTGATATTGCTCTCAGGTTCCTGAACTGAAAGGCAGTTGACAAGGAAAAAAAACTCAGAACTAAAATCTGGTTTTTTGCAGCAATCTGAAAAACCCTAAAAGCCTCTCGGGTTGTGCCTTGATAAAGAACTTCATCTAGTAGCTTCAGAGGGCAGTGCAGCCTCAGTGACCAGGTGACTCTTGACACTGACACTAAGGCTGAACTGTCTGCTCAGAGATTACTTGCCCTTCTGCTTTCTGCCAATGATACAGGTATTTTTATATATTAACTTCATCTCCTGAAATTGCTAGTATCCTACCTCTACTTCTTAGCTGTTTTATGGTAGTCATCTCAAAAGCCTGGTATCTTATTTCAGTGGTAGTTTTGTTGAATTGCCCCACTGTTTCACGGAATCCCAACTCTTTTTCTGTCCCACTTCCCCCTTGGACTGTTTGCTTGCACCAAGTGTCTGGCTGGCCCTAACAGCTCTGCCTGTGGATCTATACAAGCTAAACCGGTGAAAAAATAAAAATCAAGACTTGACCTCCTTCAGAGCAATAACTAGAAGCTGGACATGGTATACTAGGACATCTAAATTAACTGTGGACAGCTTTGAGCAAATTACTGTTATACTCTGTTTTAGAAGTGATTCTAAGTTAATTAGAAATTAATTTATAAATTTAACGTTCTTGTCCTACACTTTCAAACATAATTAACCTTCTAATTGTACTAGAATGTGGAAATCTAAGACTGATATTAATAAGCATTTGTTTACACTCAGTAAAGGAAATCTCAGACCCAGCAACCTGCTGACATTTTTTTTTTCCTTTGGGAATTCTTGAGGGTATGTTCTAGTGACTGCTATTTCTGTTTGGATTGGAAGAACAGAAAAAACTCAGAGAATGGACATGTATATTGGTGTAACATTTTCTTAGCTCTCTTCTGTGGCAGCCTCCCTTCTGAAGATCTACTGACACTTGAAGCGATGCACTTTTCCCAGAGGGGGAAAAGAAGATTTTACTACAGGAGTTAGCAGGGCTCTTCAAACTAGTTAGAAAAGGGGGAAAGGGACGCAACCAGGCTTGCCAGTGATAAGCAATTGGATGGCATATCAAAACTCTGCAAACTGAGGGGTAGTGAGATCCCTAAACTCGCTGCAGGATGTCTTGCTGGAGTTATCTGATTAATAATTGGGGAATCATCTCTCCTGTCAGCAACCTTTGCTATTTGGATAGAATGGTACTTGAAAAAAAATTCTGTGGCTGATGTGTGTGTCAGGCACTAAAGACTTGAGAAAATGCACGTTTGCTGTGTATGGCTCAGAAACGGGTAAAAAAATAGTGACTTCAGGACACTGATGCATGAAAGAAAAAAAGCACCTTAACTATCCTTTTCCCCCTGAATCCTGCATTCTGACATTTAGGTGTGATTGTATAAATTAGTATTGATAGAGCTGGTAAGGTAAATGTTGCAAGGAAGCTTTTTGGCTACAGCAGTTCTTAGGGAGTTGCAGGGAGTGCTTGGATTGACTGTGTTACCCTGGGAGCAATGGCACGCACTGGTCCGTTCAATTCCCCTCTTTTTCTTCATGCTGGTGTTTGCTGGCAACAGCTAACATATTGTTGTTGTGTTTTTAAGGGATCAATCTATTCCAAACACCGAGTTAAAATCTACTGGAAAATGTGTGCAACAGTTGTGGCTGATGTCATGGTTCAACTAATCCAGTGGTCAATAGGAAATCAAAAATTGAACAACTTCTGATTCTATCCCCATCAGCTTTTGGATGGTTTGTACTAAAATGGCTTCCTACGCTGGCTTGGGGATGGATAGGTTCACTTAACCAGTAAATGTCTTTCACTTGAGGAGGAGCTCTAAATCTGGTAGTTTTCAGAGAAAATTCTTTCCCTGTGTTAAATGGTTTGTACGCTAATTGTGAAGTCCCTTGAGGGACTGTTACTGTAGCCTGTTCTCTAGAAGTTACTCTACTGAGGATCCTTGTCTGGTAATCTTTCCTCCATCCCAGTAAATCCTGCCAGGGCGGGACATAGGTTGCCTTCTACAATAGCTAGCTTATAAAATCAGTAAAGAACTTGGACAGTAGAGGCTGACCACCAGGAGAGTCAAGAAGTGCCTTTTTTCTTAGCAATGCAAGCTGAATCTTATTTTCTTTTGTGTATGGGGACACAATCAGCTGGCCCTTAATGCTAATTGCCCCAGTGAGGACTACTTTTCTATTTCGAAGAAATCAAAATTGCAGTGGTTTAGACAGGCTACTTCAGGACGAACCTCTTATTTCCTTCACTTGTATTTCAACTATGCACTGATATGGTTCTAAAACCTTTCCAAGAGGTTGCCTCCATGCAAACTGGAGGACTGTTCTTTAAACTAGACACAAAACCATCCCAGGTTTAAAAATTGCTCTCCCCACTTTCTTTCAGGGTCTCATTTAAATACATGTCACTCCAGTCTAACTTAAACAGTTGCTGTAAAAAGGTTGCTGAGCAAATAGGAATGCATGCTCTGACCTTGGTGCTGTGGTATCAGGTAATGTCAAATTCTGCCTTCTGAAATAGCTGCAGCTTGTTCCGCAGCAGCATGGGCATGTGCCCACTGGGCCACATCATATTATTTGGACCTGCCATATGGGAATGTAATTTACCCAGGTGGTTTTAGCCTCCTGTCTTCTGACATAAAAGATCATTGCAGACTCTGTGCAGGTCCCAAACACCACTTGTACATGTGTCATAACTTCCCAGACACCAAGCCTTTAGCCCATAAAAGATAAAACTCACTTTATGCTGTACCACAGAAACTGAGATGTGCTCCCTAGTGCAAAACCTGCTGGTGGTAGATACATCGTGGCCTGAATTTACATATGTATAATTAAAATCTGGCACATAGGAAAACAGGAGCCACAGAAGCTTCTTGTTTGGAAGGAATATCATGAATGGTGCTAATTCCTTATTTTGCTTTCTGTTTTCATTACAGTCAACTAACAAAGTGAATTATTTGAGGTGTTTTTAAAGCAGAAAGATATTCATAGAAATTGCTGAAGATCCTTTAAAGATTTATGCAAAGAATGACAATTTTCATCTGTCATCCGAAAAATGGTGCTGATGGTTATTCAAGATCTGTAATACTTGAAACTGTCTGGCACCCTGAGAAGGGCAGGGAGAGAAGCCATTTGTTTCTCTCTTATTTAGGAAAGGAAAATCGTGCATACAATAATATATATGTACCAAATCAGGAAGTACTGTCTTTGACTTTAGGAAAGCAAACTCCAGTTTTTGGGTTGTTTGTTTGTTTGTTTGGGGAGGAGGGGGGGGTGTTGGTTTGGTTTTGGGTTGGTTTTTTTCTTACAAAAAAAGTAAGTCCTACCATAAGCCTCTCAAATATGTCCCTTGTATTTTCATAATGTAGAGTCAAAATAATCAATACGCAAGATAATGTGAGTGAGTCTATTAATGCCTAATCATCTAGGGAGGAGATGTGATGTGTGTAGAGGAATGGCTGTGTCTTGGTTTGAAAGACAGGTATCTGCTAGGGAGGACAAGACCTCCCTTTGGAATGGAGAATTCAAACCCCCTCCCTCCGAATTATTAAAACTTTGATATTAAATCGGCTCTCAGGCAAGGATATGGGGATAGGAATAACAGCTCTTTACTAGTATGTATAACAAGGCAAACAAACAACAACAACTACACATTAATAATAAACAAAAACAGGAACCTCGAGGGGCTTTTGTTTCATAAAAGCCCGGGGCAGTCTGGTCTCGGTGCAGGGCTCCCTTGGTGCTTCAGCACCAAGCTGGAACGGTAGAAAAAATCCCGGGCTGGTATGTGGGATGTACCAAAGCTCCGCGGTGGTAGCTGGAAGGGCAGGGATGTCCTGGCAGGGCCGGGCAGTGCAGGGACACAGCGTATCCAAAGCG
Source organism: Donacobius atricapilla (assembly GCA_013397315.1). Classification (NCBI taxonomy): domain Eukaryota; kingdom Metazoa; phylum Chordata; class Aves; order Passeriformes; family Mimidae; genus Donacobius; species Donacobius atricapilla. Next base: position 126,589 of record WBMY01010740.1, on the reverse strand, counting down.
GTGCCGAAGGAAAGCGGCGACAGTGGAACAGGGCCGGCTCAGCCCAGCAGGGCAGGAGGAGGAGAGCTCAGAGTCCCTGGGCACACGAGGAGATGATGGGAGATTTCCTCAGGACCGGACCCGGTGATGGCAGTGAGAAACTCTTCCTGCAGAAAGAGCGGCCTGACCCTTCTCTCTCCGATGCCGAGAGCAAGAGAGGGCCAAAACTGCCCCCACCCCTGCCCTTTACCTCCCAAAACCTCGCGGTATCAGGTATCACCTTTTTCCCATCCCCCGGAGAGAAAAAACTCCCTGAGACCAAAGAAGGGTGTAGCCCCCGTGCTACACCTTCCTAGCCGTTCCTATTGTTTAGGTTAAGCACCCATAAGTACCCAGCCATTAGTCTCCTGGCGACTCTGTGGGAAAAAATTCTATAGAAAAAAAAAAAAAAAAATCTAACCCCCAACAGGCTGCAAGAGTATTTTTTTTTCAACTTGGGAACAGTGCCCTATGGAGTAAAGCTGCTGTCACAGAAATGCTTTATCAACGCCCCTTCTCGTCTCACACTGAGTTAACTCCCTTGTTATCAGTTATGGGATGGTGTGGGGCAGCCTGAGACTCTCTGAGCAGTTTCTGATGTGTCAGACAAGCAGTGGACCTCAGCAATCCCAGAACAAGACTGGAGCCCTGAGGGTTCCAATTACAGCCATTCTTTCAGGGGCTGTGGTCTCTGCTGTAAACGCATCCTGAAGGACTGGCAAATACATCTGTGCTTGGATTTACTGTAGCTATGGATTTGTGCTGCTTTTGGTGCTAATAGAAAAAAATGGTCTCATCCTTCAGAGCATTCACTTCTGCAATCTCTGAAGATACCTGGGGCTCTTCACATTTCTGTGGAGTCCCACATTTCTCTAAGAAAAAGTGTAGTTTCCTTGATAAATTAGTATCACCGAAGTGGATTCTATAGTCTTAAAGCTGTGTGCATTGTTCTTCTAGTATGCTGTTCTTGCACTTTTAGGAAAGATGGTTGCTTTTTCTGGGCTGTCTAGAGACCTTTCTTCAGTGTAACAGCAGATTTAAGAATTTAATGCTGTATTTTTGCATTATACTGAGGACTACCATGGTGAAGGTCCTATTGTTATTAATTAAACTGTGGGGGGTTTTTAAGCAGCTGAGAGTGTGACTTTGAAAAATCCCATATAACATCCAGCAACAGTACCCTTTTTACTGTACATTAAGTTTTTTGAGGCACCATAGCCCAGTCAAACTGCTAATACTGAAGGCTAAGAATGAAGTTTTTGTTTAATAACATGACCATGTTTTGCTAAACTAGGGAGAAAAAAAGAAGCTTGATATCAACAGGTAAACGTTATGCAAAAGTTATTTGCATCTTAAAACAGAAACCCATAACACTTCTAGTCAAAATTACCATGTGTTTATGCTCATTTTTGACTAAATAAAAACTCTAGCACAGAAATGTTGCTGTGGTACTTATCTCTCTCTCATCAGCCTCCTTCCCAGGTTTTTGCTAGATTTTTAGGCTTATCCAGCAAACAGGCTGGATAAGCTAAGTAAAGCAAGTTACAACGTGGGGTGGAGGAAATGGTTAAATTTATTTTAAAGATACCAGGTTTGGAGCCAGGTATTGATCTGTGTGATTTTTCCTCTTTCTACTCTTGTTATTCATGGATGGAGGAAAACACAAATTGTGCTCCAGATGCCTCAACCAGTCATCCAAGGTCTTGAGGTTGCTCCTGAATGGCCTCCTTGTTCTTGTTGGGAGGACCACACTTCCCTGTGGGTTGTCTAGTGGTTCTATCAGGCCCTCTGTCCCTCTCAGATGGGAGTCACCAATGAGGAGCACCCTTCTTGTTCTCTTCATGCGGTGGTCATGATCTAGGCGGTAGGACTGACTTGCCCTGGGAAATTCCTCCAGCCTCCATGGTAGATCTTCATGTGGTTTGCCTGGTCCCCAAGTGTCCTATTGTATCAGGGCACTGGGTGGGTGGGATAGGCTGGGAGGCATTTGTCAAGCCCCCTCCCCAGCAGAAACACGTCTGCATTCCCTTTGGTCCCCTCCTGCCCGGTAGTGCGAGGCCATCCCTGCTGGTGCATTTGTCTCAGGGATAGCGGACTGGGGGATGCATATTCAACCTCCTCAGCATCCCTGAGGCTCCTTAGCCTTTCCATCCTCCTTCAGCTCTGCCACCAGGCTGGGCAGATGGTCACACCTGCACAGCTGACACCTGTGGCAGGCTCTGGCCCTGGCTGCAGCCTGAGGCCTGGACAGCTGCGTGTTTTCATGGGAGCTTTGCCTGGGGCACCACGTCCTTTCCAGTGAGACCAAAGGATGGATCTCCTGCTTGCCCTACTCTGAAGGGGCTGCTTTTGTGTCTCTGTGGCTGGCTGCCATCACTCCTGGTATCAGTGTTGCTGTAAAATATGATCAATATCTAATGACAGAGTTTGGCTTGTGATTTTTAAATACTAGGCTGGAGCAATTCTTGATCCTGCACTGTCAGTTTTAATCTTTGATGGCAAAGAACTTTTCAAAATATGTCCCTAATGGAAGTAATGGTCACTGTGTAAAAATAAAAGGAGGTTGCTATATTGGGAGGTAAAAGAGACAGAGCTGCACTTGCCCTTGTATGTTACACTTTGCTATTTGGAATTACAAGGATGTTGCTTGCCAATAATCTGGGTGACAGTCACCTTTTGAAGGTTATTGCTTCCTGATAGCCAGCACAAAGCTCAATCAGGAAGCAGAAATATATAAGCTTCCTTCTTCATTTGCAAGGACCTCTGCTGAATTTCCAGCTTTAGAGAAGAAAATTGAGAAAAGGAGTGGATGGGAACAAGGGCTAAGTACTAGGCACCAAAATATCGGGCATGGTTCTGAGGGGGAGGTAAAAGGCTGGGTACTTAGAGATGCTGAGAAGGTAAGGTATCTTCGACCCTTCCTTAGCCTATCCAGTGGTGTTGACAAGTGCCTTCTGTCTGTGTTGGGAGCATTATTGTGCTTTTCCTGTCATCTTCCTAGGTATTGATAAATACCATTAAAATACTTTCTCCTCTGTGCCACTATATATGTGATTATGGTGACAGCACATCAGCCTGCATGACAGCCAAGGAGTAATAGATTGCTGAAAATTATATGTATTACTGTAAAAATAACTTTTTCTGTGTGACATGACAGCAAAGGACTCTGTTACCTGTTCCAAGCTGCTGGTTTTGAGTTAGGGTGGTGTGTGTCCTAAGTGACTAAACTTTCTTGGTCACCTACTCCATACAAGGGCCATCTGGAATGGAGGTATTCCTGCTCCAAGCATGGGAATAAGGCAGTGTAATAGCCCATCCTTCTGCCTCAGTTAGGGAACAAAACTACATTATGCAGGAAAAAGAAAAGTCTTTGAAGTCTTAAATGCATCCTAAATGATGCATCACAGTTTGGATAGTGAGCTGCGCAGGCAATGCTGCAAGCTCAATTTGGGCTGACCTCTCAAATACTTGGTGACTTGTTTTTTTGCCTAATTCAATATTTGAACCAGTTCATAGCAAATTGTTGCAACTTTCCCAGTGGATAAAATGTATGAAACTTTGGAGTGTTCATATTGGTGTTATAGGCAAGGGCGTTGACTTGATCCTTTAAAAATTATTTCTGTCATGAGTAAAAAGTGCAATCTAGTTCTGCTCAGGTTAGTGAGAGCTTGTTTCTGATTTGAGTGACCAAAACCATGAAAGAAGTTTTAATACTCGGGCTTGCATTTCTTCTTTTTAAGAGCATCTTCACCTGTTATTGAATATGTTTTTGATTTCTGACCCAGTTTTGTCCTGTTTTTCTTTGCTGATAGAAATTTAAAATGGAAAAGCTACATGTTTTCAGAAAAAATTATCAAAGATTAAAGGTTTCTTTTTTGTCAGTAAGACAACCCCGGAAAAGAGACATTTCCATGACAGAGGGCTGGGAAATTTTTGGTGGCACTTTAAATCACAAAAATGGTTTTAAGACACAAGCCCATTCAGTTAGATAAGTACTAACTTTTCCTGTGAGGAAATAAAGTTATTTGATCCTATGGCAGCTTTAAATTTTATACAGGGCTTCAACAATGGTCCCAGTTATAAATGGTATGGCCTTTACCCCTTCATAAGCATGCCATGGCCAAAGTGCTCTGGTAAGAAGGATCTCTAGTTTTTGAAAAACTCATTTATTTTTTTTTTTATTTTGCAGGGTTACTTGTGATACTGATTGTTTTTAGGAGTTAGTTTATTTTCTTTACTTGGCTCTTTCAAGTACAACTCCTTGGTTCCAATACACATTCTGATTAATTAGATAAGGTCTATTGTTTCTGTATCTGCGTCCACCTCTTCCTTCAGGAGGACAGGAGCATCTTACCTTCATTTTCTGTACACATGATAATTTTACAAACCCAGAAAAAAGTGAAGAAAAACCAGCTTGTAAATCCTGACTGACTTGTTTTAGGATGAAAGAAAAATTTGCTTTTTAGTTAATTTATTTTCCAAGACCATTCTAGTGATAGGTTTTTCTCACAGCTGATTACTCTTAAGCAGTTCTAGGAGGATAAATTCAACTTCTATTTTAGAACTTTGTAATTTTCAGTTATTTGTTCCCAGATTAAAGCCCTTATTGCCAAGCCAGCAGATCTTGCTTACAGATTTCCCAGTAAGCTCAATGCATGCAGAGGGTAGGACTGATTTGCAGAAACACAGGTGAATGCTGGGCACTTCATCATTTCTACATGACCAATGGTCTTATTTCACTGGAAAAGTGACATGATTCTTTCCTGTTGTTCAGACTTCATGAAAATTAATTTGTTTTGAGGTAGCTTAAGTTTCTAACCTCAGGTGAGAAAGAGAGTAGTTCAGGCAAAATGGAGGAGAAAAAAATAGTGAAATTGGGAAGGCATATTTTGATGTTTTTGGCAGTTTTTAGTAAAAGTCATTGCCAAAGGTGTACCATGATATTGTGATAGGTGGGAGAGGGTCATGCCAGTTAAAAGATACATGAAACCTAATATGGATTACAAAGAAGCCTGAACTGTAAAACATATAGTTCAGAGATCATGATAGTCTAAAAAACTACTAATTTGTCAGGGTTATGACGAGAGAGCAGGGCAGCCACACATATAATAATAATTTAAAGTAACTTAGTTACTTAGGTCAAACCTATCGAGAGAATAAATGCAGTGCCATGCCAAGCAGTTTAAATAGATCCCCATATCTCATGTCCAGGAGGGACAGTTGTCTGACTTTCAGCAATTCAACTCCAATACAAGCTTAGCACATCTTGGCAACAAATTTATGCATCCCTTATAGCCATTACTTACATTTTTGGGGTGGGTTTTTTTACTGGTACTTATTGCTGGCAACAAGTCTTCAAGAGCTGAGTGATACTTTTAAACCTTGTTTAAGAATTTAGTTCTGTCTAAAAATATATATAAATTTTAATGCATAGGTATGAATTTCAATATATAGGTATGAATTTTGTTTCTCCTGTGATGAAGGCAAGGTGTTATTGGACACACAGGAAGCTTAAAGTACACAAGGAAGCTCCTGGAGGTCCTAATGGTATAGTTCCTGGAAGAGGCTGTCCCCTGACTTCGACAAAGACTGCCCTTCACTTAATGCTTAAACTGGTATCTTTATCAGGCTTCTTCAGTAAGGACAATGTTTCAGGGACAGCCAAGAGCTAGTCCACAGGCAGTGTTATCCCCTAAGCAAGGTGATAATTAAAGTGCACCTTCTTGCGGGTTTTTATATGAGTAGAGATGGAGGATGTTGCATTGTTTTTAATGAGATTTTAAATGCAAACCAATTTTCGATGCCAGAAGCTACTGCTCAGTAGAGAAGTGTGCTGCGTGCGGAAGCCAAGGGTAAAAGTCTAATTACATGTGAAATGGCTTCAGTTACCCACAAGGTACTTTGAGGATTAAAATGTCAATCTTGGGGCTACAAATATGTGACCCCAAATGTGTAATTATTTTTACCATCTTTAACCTGCCAAACAAGGACAGGAAAACTCTGCAGCAACAGCAGGGGTCCAGCAGTGTTTTTCTGCTACTGTTCTAACAAAAATGATGTTATTTAGTTCGTCACTGTAAAGTTTATTTTGCCACCAATGTGAGTCTCTGTGGAAAGAGAGAGGAAAAATAATCTTCACTGCATGAAAAAGGCCTGTAAAGGAGTTAAAACAACAATAACTGTAAATTACCCACAAATGTTCTGTGAACAGCTTTTTTTTTCAGAGAGTCTATAACCATTAAACCTATTAATGCCTAACTTGTCTTTTGAACCAAAAGATAAATAGTTCAAGTACCTTATGTTTTTTTTTATAATATTTCAGTGCAGGAATTTGTTACTGGTTGTAGGGGATGAATATGTCGCTCATGTTCCTAGTGCCATTTCAGGAAATATTTTGAAAGAAATTATTATTGCTACCTCCATGGCTTTTTCTTATACTCTGGTGCTGTGACGTAGAAAAAGTAGCGACCAGAAGTATGTGATACTGTCATTGCACCTGAATTCACATTGATGAGCCCATTACTCCCCAGATATTCAAGCAGAACTAAGTTAGGAAGGAGGATGTTCCAATCTGAGCTTAGATGATTTCTTGGTTTATGTAAATGAAAATTCATGGAAATATATCTGAGGAAGTTCTACTTCTTAAGCAATGCTGCATCAAGTTTATTCCAAACTTGTGCTCCTGAAGGCCTGTTTTCAATGGATGTGTTTTTGTGTGTGTATTCCAAGCAGAGGCCAAAACAGGCAAGTTTTTGGTGAACCTTGCGTTCATTGACAGAACTGACACACATAACTACCATGGATCTCTTCTTACTATGGTACTAAGTATGGTACAAATGCTGTTTGAGAAAGACTGGTTTTAGCAGGTTCAGATTTTGTTATGTTAATTCATGCAGTTTTGATATTCTCCTAACATGAAATTGAACTTAGGGTTTTCCTCTAACAAAAAAACCCACACCTTTTGTCTATAAACAGAGTGCAAACAGCTCTATGGGATAAGAGAACTGGACAATTTTTGTGTTGCCTCAAGGAGATGAGGCTTTTGTCCTACTTCTTTTCCTCTGAAACACCACATTCACCCATACAATTCTTCTGGTAACCACAGGGGAAGCTGTCAGCACAAAGACTCTGTGGTTGGTCTAAGAATACTAATGAGAATTTGGATTCTGCCTTGTCATGCAAGAATGAGCCTACATTCAGCAGTGATTGTTGGTGACTATTGCTTTGCCAAGCACTTGAGCTCCTTTTGCTGGTCATAGTAATTGGGAGGTGCTCACCCTGGTGAAAATGGCTTATAAGGTTGTTAAACTGGGCAACCAAAGCTGTGCAGCTTTACCAGCATGTTTCTGCTTCCTTGACCATGTAACCCCTACTGGTGTTCTCAGTGTGTATTTGAGCAAATGACAAAATGAAGATACATGTTCCATCTAGAACTCTTGAGTCGTTTTCTCCTTGTAGAAAGAAGCTTCAATACAGAGGCAAGAAACTTGATTGGAAAAGTGACCTACCACTGACTTTTTATGACATGTCTCTACTCTGGTATTTTTAGTGTATATCATAGTGTGAGTTGTTAATCTCCTATCTTTCCAGCACTCACTTAGCATAGTTTGTTTCAATGAAGTTTATGTAATGAACAGCATAATCTCACTTGGATATTGGTATCAGGTATGTCTGTTAACCTTTAGATTTACAGAAACTTCAGTAGATGGAATAACTTCATTCTTTATTGAACTGTTATCTTAGGGTGACTTATCAGTTGGGAGGTAGAAGGGGGAAATCGTTGATTAGGCAGCCAAGTATGTGAGACTGTCTAACACAAACAGATTTGTCTACCTTGGAAGTATGAAAACATCAGTTTTAAAAGCTGACAATTTGAAGGATTCTTGTAAGGTAAAGGCACACAATTTTCCAATGAAGAGGAATGATGACATTTGCTAAGTTGATTTTTAGCCCCTGGAAGCAATCAGAAGAGCAGAAAAGCAATGAAATAGGTTGTGATAGGTGGTGATTTTTCTAATGGATGCAACCAAACAACAGGTTCCCCTTATGAGAGATACTTTCCCAATGTTATTAACAGCAGGCTAGCTGGCTTAAGGTAGAGACCAAATCTTCAGATTTTTCCTGAGATATGTTTGAGATCACAGAGCCAAACTCAGTGCTTTACAAAGGGATGGTCTAGGTTCTGACATATAAAAAGAAATATAATAGAATAGTAGATCATCCTGACTGCAAAAAAATAATGCATGAAAGTACCAGGGGTTCCATAAAGCTTCCAGTAGACAGCCTGAAGTAATTATAAAATGTGGTAGAATCATATTGATCTAGGTGAAGATGAGTGAAATCTGACAATGTAAATCAACGACTTGGGATTCAGATTTTAGTCCAGAAACTTTGTTTCATGCTTTTTTCTCCCTTCAATCCCACTTTGGATCCCCCTCGGTATTGATCAGAACTATCAACTCTGATTCCCATGTCAGAGAGAGAAACATATATTTTGATCTTTCAAAATTTTTTCTTTTTTTTTAGTTTATGCTTGAAGGAGAAGCAACATTATTGAGTCTAATAATCTTACTATTATACATCCCTATTTTCATGGTGTTTTCTTCCCTTAGTGGTGGTTTATCCTTGGTTGAGATCAGCCACGAATGCAAAGGGGGCAATCAGTTCACTTCAGCCTGCTTCTAGTTTGTTGGTGTATTATAGGACAAGACTCATGAAAACAAAAGGAGGTAATGTGATCCTGTTCTTTGCATGTGATACAAGATGCACTTGTATCTCACTATTTGAGATGACTTTCTGTTCATTGTCATGTTTTGACTTGCAAGAAAGCAAACTTTCTCTTTTTAGGGAATAATATCGGAGTATTGTTCTCTTATTTTACTGTTTTCATTTTCTTGTCCTGTAGGAACACAAGGTTTGGCCTTTGGTTATGTGTCCAGGTAGTTTTCCTGGTTTCTTGAACCGGCAATGGCAGATGTAGATTTTTCCACTGTTTCTTCCCCAACTTAAGAGTTTGCATTCTTGCATGTTGTTCGCAAGTCTTAACAACAAAATGTAAAAATGTTGAACTCTGAACCAATTGTGTAGTCATCTTTCGAACTGATTATCTGTTAATAATGGCCTCTTCCCTTCTGGTGTGCTCTCCCTAAAGATTGTTGCTCCTTTTTCCCTCAGGTTACAATTGGTGAATGAGCTTCAATGCCAAGGTCCCTGTTGCTCAGTCCTTCCACAAACAACAGGACACTGCATTCCCTGCTCCTACACAAAGATGTTCAACAAAGCTGGTTTAGCTTATCCTTCACCACCTGTAACCACTCTGTTTGCTAAATCAGCACTCTCCCAATCGTTCACCACAAAAAATACAGAATGTGCCCCTGTTTCTCTGAGCCACCTGCTCTTCTAAGTTGTTTTTATCCTTCCTCTGTCACTCACCTCCTGCCTGCCCTTGCTCTCCTTCCCACTCTGGCAGAATTTATATTACTTCTCTATTTGCTGCTCTGTTATTCCTTTGAATGCTTAAGTCTCTGAAGATAAACTTGAAACGACCATACAAAACTTTTGTTTGGTGTAACTTTACATTTATTTGTACCACTACACAGACAAAGACATGCTGAAGAAATTATAACATGGAAATAATTGAACTTCATTTAAAAAAATGACCTGAGTGAAAAGAAAATACATCTCAGTAAATATTTGATAATCCAATCACACAATGTTTTAAATGTGAATATTTGAAAATGAATATTTGTTACTGTGTATTTTGCCAACTAGTATGGAATAGTTCAAATTAACAGTACAGTTTGCTTACCTAGGAGCAATTTGTAATAATTACAAATGTGCTCAATATTTCTAGAAATATAAATTATTTGCTAGGAAGCGTGAGAATATGTTCAAATTAACAACTGAATATTCACAAGTGGTAGACATGGAAATACACAGAAATAAACTCAGTCATTGTTTTAGTGAGGAGGAAGGATGAGAATAGAGGAACGCTAGGACAGGTGGTTTTAGATACTTATGTAATAATTTTTATGTGACTAATGCACAATAACTTAATCTGAAATGTGCACATAATTGAAAATGGCTAAATGCCATTTAAATTATTATGTCTTCCTATTGTGCATTTAAATCACGCTCATATCCTTCAAAAACTTGTGGATGTTTTAGGAAGGATGTTGACCTGCGCTAAAAGAAAGGTAACTAAACTGAATTTGGTATTCCATTACTTCTTGACACCCACTCATGAGATTATGGGCCCTTCACCAAAAAGTGATATCATGTGCATTGGAATGTTCAAGTTTCATGTAAAAGGAGTAAGTGCTAAGTGAATGTGAGGTGTGGGAGAAGAGAAGGAAATTACATGTTGGAGGTAATGTGGATGAGATTGCATTAAAATAAAGAAGAGTTTTTCCCCATAGTTTGGAAATGAGAAGTTGAAGAATTAAAGAATTTCCATCTTTTAGGAATAGAACTCTTTCTGGCCCCTTAAATTAATAATTTCTCTTTGTCTATTACCCACTTGCACTTTTTAACATGGACGTTTACAGCAACTACTGTAACTAGCGTAGCCAATATTTTTTTCCTTTCTACATCTCTTCTGTAAGTCTTGGAAGCTTTTATTCTCTTTAGCCAGTGGAGATGCAATGGCTTTTCAATTTCTGCTCTCTGTTCTGGAAAAAGCCTTTATGGTGAAAAGGATGGCAGAAGTGTGTCCTTGAGGGTCACCCAGGGACCTACTGGCACTTTATTGCTGGTGGAGATGCCCAAGAAGAAAATTATGCAGACTTCAAGGCAATGCATTAATGGTACCCTTCCAACTAACAAATAATGACAGGAAACAAAATCTAACACCTACCATAATATTTCATAAGCTGTGTCCTAACAATGGCACTATGAGGCAGTAAAAGTAAAAATCACTCTTTCATTGACACAAAGTCACTTTATTTGATGCTTCTGTGAATAAAGCTATCTTGATTCTTATACCTGTTCCATAAAAAAAAAAAATTAAAGGCTTATAAACAGTGTTTTTCCATGATGAATCTGACACTAGCAGCCTCATATTGAATTTTAATTGATTCTGCTTGAACATCCTGTTGTTGATTTGAGACAGTTTCATTACAATTATTTGGACTATAACACTCAACTATGTGTTGACATGGATTTACTCTGTCAATTACTTTTCTGTGCAGTATGCAGCACATAAGGTATCTCACAGCGTTACAAATGCTTTATTGTGTCATGTGATTGGTGTAAGAAACAGAAGGTCAATTTAAATGAACAGTAAGAAAGGTTTTTCCAATAAATTCAGTTCATATTTCAATGAACAATGCATTGCTGAAGGTGTTTGTAGATATAGGACATCAGCTAATTTTATTCACTTCGACTTTTTATAAAGTACGGTTTATTTTTCACAAAAGAGCAGGAAGCCCACCAGTTGTCTCCTATGAATGTGTTCAGGCAGAGTAGGATTCAGCTGCCAGATTCAGTCTGAATCAAACAGGTTAAATTTCTGCAGTCATCATGTGTAAGATCATCTGCATTTTAGATCAGTATATGCATATTTAATACACATAGTCCTTTTTAATTAGTAAATATTATGCCTTTTCTGAGGTGATTAAATTGGATTACATATTCCTTCTCTGAAATGAATGTACACACAATGACATAAATCTGCTGTTTTCTACTATTCTAATAAGCCTTTTAAAAAATATAAAATCAATTTCATATTCTAAGCCTTGATCTCTTGTCCATCTTAACAAAATGACATGAACAGGCCAGGTAGACTTTAACGACAGTGAAACCTAATAATGAAAAATCTGCAGTACCTTGGGAGGAGGGAGTTGAGTGCAACTGGTCCATTGTATATTTTGCCGGTTATGAGGACAAGAGGCAGGTACAAAATGGAGAGTTTTTGAATGAAATAGTCCTGCCTGACGAATAAGGGCCAAATCATCTGTAGTATTCTTTGCAAGAAAATACACTTCATGTGATGCGCTTCAGGGTTCCAACATGAAACTGTGGAGAGCTGTGTCCAAACTGGCAGACAGATTTTGGCTGTACATGAACAGATAGCTGCTAGCTTCCGTGCCCAACTACAGCAGGGACAAGCTGTCTGGCCTGTTAGAAGCAGGATGGGAACAAAAGAAAAGGCATTTTCTAATTTTTTTTAAATACTGAAAGCCAAAACCAGACTGAAAAATCTTCTCTGGGTCTGTTGCAGAATAGCCTCACTACTGCTGGAGAAGTTGACAGCAGCACCTGCATCTTTCCTTCCTAAGGTCACTTTTAAAAAGATGCTGACTGAATTTATCTAATCCTGCAGTCTGTGTTCTTCTGGCTTTGAATACTTGTAGTTCTAATAGGCTTTGCAATTTACTGCTCCTAGACAGCACTTCCCTCCCACTATTCCCAGTACAGAATGCACTTGGGTGGCTCCTTCTTTGTTCCTTCTGCAACGAGAGATGAAAGCATCGTCCAGGAAATGCTTTCTTCTCTGAATGTTTTTGCTCTGTTGTGCTACCCTTGAAAAAAGGATGTAATTTTTGAACATTGAGCATAAAATCAGCATTAATTTTTTCTCAGGTTTCATAAACAAGCCAAAATCATTCCCAAAATATTTAATGATTGCTTCCTTTTCTTTAACTTCTGTGGCAGATTGCCATATCAAGTTTTTATTTGTGGACCGGTGAATGTCAAATACATGTGTTAGCATACCAGCAGATGCATGTTGCTGGTTGGAACGTAACTGAAAATAACAGCATTTTGATTTACTAAATATTCAAATAAATTAAGTTTTTTTACTGTTTGTTCCCTTAATAACACAGCAAATATAGTAGCTGATTGAAATTTGACTTGAAAGATACTTTAGTGGTGAGTTCTGGGTGAGGGAATTACTTGTTTGAACTACAGGACATCAAATGCTCTTAAAACTATTCAATGCCTAGTACCTTTATTAAAGTAACTCTTCAGTACTTTTATTCAATTGAAATTTTCCGTCAAATGCCTAGAGAATAAGATCTAAATTCCATGTGTGATAAGCAGTTACTAATGAGAATAAATATGTAAAATAGGGATATTTAATTTGAGTGCAGTTCTGAACTTGTCAGGAAACATCAGCTGTCTATTCAAGATATCTATCACTATTGAATTAAAAAAATCTTTTTCATACACCTTTCTGTTGAGAACAACTTTGTATAAGTCCTGAGGCTCAACAGTAAAAAACGTTGCAAAACTTAGAATGTATAGAATAATGATGTTGGTATACTGTAAGATGAAAACTACAAGGTCATGACTTAGCTAAAAGCATATAAATGACTTGCAGAATCATTAGAATATTTCAGCTTGGATAAGAAAAGATAGGTTAATATCTTTCATGGTTTATCTGATTTGGTTTCTGTAGTTTCCATTTTCATTTCTAATAATTATAATATTATCTAATAACCACATTCTGTTCTAAAATTTTTAGGTTTTTAGTACACCTTCTAGTTTTTTTTTGGTAATGAGGATATATATTTCCTTTTTTTTTCCTTATTGACTTTCATTTACCTATTGTTTACACTATTTTTGTCCATCTAGAATGGAAATATTTCTTATGAACTACATTCACAATCTTTGTCTTCTTTATTAATCCTGGAAATAGCATTACTACTGGGCCCATTATCGTTTTTGTCACTCAAAACCAAATTCATTATCTGATGAGATGCAATTCTCTTCATATGCATTTTAAGATCCTTGATTTTCTTTCTTTACCACCTTTGTAGACAATCCTTCCTCATAATCAGTAAAGAAGAAAATTGTTGAATAGATTAGGATTGTCTTGATTCCTTGTGTATGTTTTCTCTTATTTGTCTGTCTATATATGCTTGTGGAAAAAAAATTCTAGCGCTGTTCAATTTATTGGTTTTTAATTAGAATTGTTAATTTCTTAGGTGCTCTGTGTTGAGCTGGCCATCTCACTTTGAAGGTCTTTGAGGTCAACAAGATAGGTTCTACCAAAAATAAATATTTATTTTACAGTGAGCACTCCCTCTTATCTCAAACACGTGCTCATATGTAATTCACCCATTTTAAGGTATATTTAGAAGTGCCTTCTATAAAATCTAAATACTTACCTCTTTTCTATAGGTGCAGTTCTATTGACTTGGAGTAACATGTACCAGTTCATGTGATCAGGCTTTTTGAGTCCATGTGCACTTTGTTTAGTACTTACACAGGTCAGTTACAGGTGTTTCAAAAGAAGAGTAATTTTAACTTTATGATATGGTCCCCACTCGGTGTGACAATACAGCTCTGGATGGAGATGCGTATGTATGCACTTATACACAAATTAAAGAAAACAACCTAAATATTTGTCCGTGGCCTTCTGGAGAAAACATTCTAGTTTCTCCTGGACAAAGTCAGGCAACTGACTTTGTAAAAAATTTGGATTTAAATACGCATCATAAAATCAAAGATTTTGCTTAGTTGTCTGCGAAGTTAGATGAGAGGGGATTAAAGACATAAGCCCAGACAATTTCACTAATAAGGTATTAGCTAAGCCCCCCCCCGCAAGCCCCTGTGAATTTTTCACTTACAAGCCTGTAAATTTTTAAAGTGTGACATTGTAATGCTGGATAGAAATGTATGATTTAAGGTATTTAAAATTTATTAGTATAACTTAATCACTAAGGAAATACTCTAGAGCCCATAAAGTATTGAATGTAGTCAAATAAAATGACTTTTTACTGCTAAGAATTATTGGGAATGTGAGCCTTTGTTCTAGTAGAACTTGAGATACGTAAAGACATTCTGTCAGCCTAATACAAATATAATTTCATTATTTGACTAGCATCATATATTTGTAGAATATCTGTCTGGAAAATAGTTGTAGATGATTCGTACAAAATGAGATTTATCTTAAATTAAACCCTCATTAATCAATCATTCTCATAAAAGTATATGTTTGGCTTTGACTATTTGCAAGGAGCAGAGTCAAATGGCGTTCTCTGAAGTGCTTTAATTTTACCTACGATAAAACATTTTTCTTCTAACTTCCTTAATTTAAAAAGACATTTTGCAGAAGCCTGTGATGATTTATCAGTCAATCCAAATCCTGAAATGTGACAGAACAGATACTTTTCTGCTCTGATAGCATGTAATAATGGTGCAGAGTTGAGAGGACTGACTTGTTAGTTTGTGTTAGCATGGCAGGTAAAAGAAGAAATTTGGGAAAGAAATGGCCTAAAAGGAGAAAATAAAACCTTTTTGTTGGATATAAAGTAGCATCTAAAATAAATCCATCTAGTAAACAAATTTTCAAAGAGATAAGATGATTTTTTTTTAACAACTGTCCCTTCCTTTTTTTTCCTTCCACTGAAGACTGACCTGAGAGCCTTCAGAGGGTCACTGTCAGCAATTGGCTCTAAAACAATTTTCAATGAGGCTGTTGCAAGGAGACCTGTAAGGAAGCTGCAATTTTAAGAGTGTAAATTGTTTTTCCCTAAGCCCACCCCCAGTTTAACAAAAACAACCACAAATGCTTGGGTTTGGAGAACAGAAGTAAACACAGGACTAGTTACTCTAGTTGTGTCTTCCTGTTTATTTGCTTATTGGCAATGTCTTCCTCTGTTAGCAGCTGACAGAATAACAAAAGACATCAGATCTGGGGTTTTCCCCATTTCTGGACAAGATTTTTCCTTCCCGTTGAAGAAAAGATTTTCTTTTTTCCACTCTATTGGAAAGGAATTTGTGGTCCTTGGTAGTTTTTTCGCTCGTTTTGGTTTGGTGTTTTGTGGTGGATTGGTTTGTTTTGTTTTGGGATTTTTCTCTTGGCATCTTCGCTCAGCAAATGTTGGGGTGGCTGAGTAGTCCTCACGCGTTCGTTGTCAACCTCTGGTCTTCAAGCAAATGCCAGGCAGTGTTCAAGTTGTAAAGACCAAACACTTTGTGTAAGGACTTTAATGGTAGGAATCACAAGGCTCCAACAATGCAAAAGATCAGAATCAGGAATGAGTAATGAGGCTCTTACCTGTTTTTCTTCTAGATTTAGATGTTGTTAAGTCATAGTCCCTCGGCTGTAGTCACTGATCACAAGAAATCAGCTTTTTTGCCCTCCTGTGTGTAATTTTTGGCATTTTTTTCTGTGTTAGATTTAGTTTGTGACGTTTAATTTACTCTCTGTATATGAAATCTGATTCGAGTAAGAGTTTATCCAGCTATATGGGTTAAATTCAGATCAAGATGATGTGACATACTGTAGGAAAAGGATTGATTGCTTCCCTTTCACTTCCTGCTGTCTGTGAGAGGAACAAATTTTGCTTACAGAACAAATTCCTGAGCTGAACTCATTCTGACACCAAGAGTAGATCTACAAGAAATCTGAACTGACCTATTCTACAACTGGTGAAAATCCCATGTCAATCCCTTTGATGTGCTACTTNTCTCTCATGGGTTTTGCTTTCAAACCAGTACTTCCCCCCCCCATATACATATACAAAAATTTATCTATGTATGTATTTATATGAACTTTGCAGAGTTCACCATGACTACCATTGCTGATTTTACAATAAAGCTTCTGGTTTATTCTTAATGTCACATTTATCTTAGATTCCAACCAGACTGTTTTTCTTTCTCCTTATTACTTTCTTACATTAAATCCTGAGTTATTCAGGAAATAGTCGAGTATTATCCCTTATCCAGTTGTTTTTATCAGCTCACACTTCTTTCTTTCAGCTGAGGTTATATGATTTGAAGCTTGCCTTCTCATTATAATGTTGTGGATATTCATGCTTACACACATGCCTACTCACTCTTAAAACTTAGAGGGGATGACAAAGCTTTTGTTACTATGTCCATTCATCCAAAAAAAATAATATGGACCATTGAAGTCAGTGCCACTTCATAGCTGAGTTCATACTGTTTGTAGTTGTTAGCGTAGTCCCTTGAACAGGTTTTGGGGTGTTTTATCCTCCCCAAGTCTAGGAAGTAGATATACATGTATAAATCTCATATCCTCTAGAGGTGTAAACTATCCCCTGACTTCAGTAATGCCATGAAAGCTTGTATGCATGAACAGTGAAAGATTAAAAAAGTAGGGAAGGGTGTAAAGGAAGTCAAGACTTTGTGCTAAATGGTCATCACCTTTTCCAGAATAATCTTAAATAGAAGCACAAAGAGTGAGAAGAAAATATACCCAAAAGAAAATCATATCAGAAAAACTATACAAAAATAACCTATGCGAAGTGTTGTACTCAGCTGGTAATACAGACACATTTTATGGCCAAGAATTCCATAACTTTGCACAGCAGATAGCTTGATACAGCAACACATTTATATCCTCAAAAAAAAAAGTGTTTTAAGTTCACAAATGTGTCCTCTTAACAAGAGAAATTAGTTCGAATATAGGTTAAAAATATAAAAAAAATTAACGGTCATGGAATCTGGAATTTCCAAAGCAAATTGCAATGATTTCTTAGAGATATATTGGAGATGGTGATGGAACAAAAAAGGTCATGGTCTTAATGATTCAAAGTAGAAATCAATTTTGAACCATGAAAGAGCTCTAGTTAATATGAGTAGTTAAAAACAATACACTAAAACTAAACATAAAAATGGAGGGGAAAAGTATTCTAATAGAAGAAGTGGTCTTGTAAAATACTAATCTTAGCACCCCTCTTGAAATCAGATTTCTTCAGTTCAAGGAGAAGTTACCATAACTTAACCACATGTTTTTCTACTCACATCAGATCCCAAATGACCAATTTTGTGCCATGGTCTTGTTTGGAATTGTGCTTTGTTTTACATCCTTAACTGGCAAAGAAGGACTTTCCAAAAATCACAATAGAAAGGACAATACAGTGCTTATGCTTGGATGAGTCAAACAGCTGGATGGCACTTGTGCATCTGAAGCCATCCTGTATTCAAGTGGTTTAACGAGAGGCTGAGGGATTGATTACATACCTGTATTTTGCCAAAAGATATGCGTAGAAAATAACCTCTTTTTTTTCCAGTCTACAAAAGTTATCTCAGATGGTTAGTTTAGAAGCCTGCTAGAGGATATTTTCTTTTTGAAAGCCTTTTCTATTCTAGCTGAATACCAATATTAGTATTGATAGGCTATTGTACCATGCAACATGAAATATAAGTAATTTTAGACTATTTGTGTCAGTATATAACACCCTGGTCAGCTCATGTTGCAGTGTAATAAAAAAGCCACCTAGATATTTACTTGGAACTTATTTTAATAAATATATTATTGAGTAATATGTATTTTACCTTATTCGTCTCATGGTGAGCTAAAATTCTATTGGCAGCACAATTTAGCGTTTATAATATGCAACTTTCTGGAATTAATCAGTTTAATCTCTATGTTCTTAAATAGCTTTGGCCAGGGGAGTGGATACCATTTATCACTCTGAAATACTATATTGTTGTTTTCCTGGGCACTATTAAAACGTGGTGTACATGGCATGCCTTTTAAACAATTATCTCCTGATCTTAAAGACAGAAGGAGACATTATCATCCAAATAAGGTTCTTTTATGGCTGTTACTCCAGAACAAAGAGTTGGAGTTTGGATAGGGCACATGTGTCAATACCTGATGCTGAAATTCCTGTGGTTTAGTGAGCCGTTCGCTGTGCTGTCACTGCCCAGGTCAGCTCAGCTTCCAAACTGAGCTTTTCTCACAGCAAAAGAGATGCTGGCAGGTGTGTCCTTGCCATCGAGAGTGGTGTGAATTTGTTGACCGGCACACAGGGCTTCCTCTGGGGTGCGAACAAGGTGTCCGCTGGTGCTTGGGAGAAAGGTACCAGTCATGAAATTCCTAGCAGGTGCGACAAATAAAATGGCTGGGCTTTAGTTTTATGATACCGGTTTGATTCACAACAGAGACAAAGCTCAAGAGAATTATTTTTGCATTATTGGTGCAGTTTTCCCCTTATTTCCTTTCTCCTTTTGCAGAGGATGATAAGGGTTATAAAATTACAGGAAGTGGGCTGTTATCTCCTTAGTAGCTTTTGTCTTGTTTCAGAAGCCAATGGTAGTAGTGACAGGCAGGATGGTTTTGTTTGCTTTTTGTCTACCAGAAATCACTTGCTCGAGCATGTCCAAATGGTCTCTTCACAAAATCTGTGCTCAAGAGTGAAAAAAGACCAAGTGATTTGTGACCCTGCAGAAGCTGCTAAATATGGTGATACTGCTGTAGCAGAACTCCTGGCTTCACAAAACAAAACTATTGCCAGAAACATTCAAAAGTAAGCACCAATTTACTGCAAACAGGAAATAAGTAACTGTTGGAATCTAACTGTTTTTAGATTTAAAGATCTTGGATAAACATTCCAGACTTAGCACCAGTGAGAGATCTGTGCCCATTAAATACCAACACTTTGGCCTTGTCTGCTCTAAATAAAAAAATGCATCTGGTAGCAGCAGTGCTCTGTAGGTGAGTGTGGGTGGGGGGAACAATAATATTCCCGTGCAGAAATTAAAAGTGAACTGAGATTACAAGTGTCCAATGTGGGGGACTTGACTTTTTCCTGTTGAGCAGGCAACTACCTCTTCAGAAGACAGATTGCTTCTGTTAAAGCTGCAGTAAGTACCAGTGAATTTACTGGCACGAAAACCAAGAAAGAAAAGCCAAAGCAAAGTAGAGTTAGACTAGTGTAAATTTGAGTTTGTAATGAGGTGGATGACATATCTTTGCCACAGTGTTGATCAAATTGTTTGCTTTGTAATTAAACATCAGAATTTATTTTTTTCTCTATAAATTCATTGCAAATCTTTATCCCACAGAAAGCAAAATTCTTCCAAGAGAAGTGCTTTACTAATAGATATTGTGTAACATGTCTGTATGCACTTCTCCCTGCTATTCAGACCTTCACATAAGATCAGCTATATTCAATTATATGGTCAGATTTTGACTTGAAATATAGGGGATTTTTTAAAAGTCCCCTGTATTTTCCCTTGAGACTTAAAAGGACCAGAGTTGTTCAACATAAAAGGAAAACAAAAAAGAAAAAAATCCTGGATTTAGATATCTAGGCATTCTGAATCTGCAATTAAGATTTGCTCACTGGGTTAGAGGCTGGAGCAGTTGTGAGAAGTCTTAGCTCTTTTGAAGTGTCGCAGACCTAACAGTTGGCATGGTAGACTGTATATTCAAAATCTGGAAGGCATCTGACAGCACGTCCCATAAGCTATAGTGGCAAATCTCTGGATAAATAATGTTCATGTAGTTTGCAATATCTTCGTGTAAAGCAAGCTGATACTGTTCTGAGACTGTGAATAGGACAGATTTTTTCAAATAATCAGTACAATAAAACTGTATTTAAATACATAGTTGCTGCTTCCATCTAAAAAGGCAGGTCAAAAAGTGCTGATAATGGCTACGCAAAGACTGCATCCCTGAACTTGTATCAAACTCTTTCAAGCAGCTATTTCTGCCTATATTTTGCTTTGATCTGGCTAGCACGAGGTGAAGGCCTGTAACTTCAGCTGTGGGTTTGTTTGTTGGGGACTTTTTTTGTTGGGGGTTTGGTTTGGTTTGTTGGTTTTTTTTCTTTCCCCTGAAATTTTTCCCCTCTTAAAAGGCTTGATGAAGTCAGTGTCACGTTTTTTGACCCATTTTATTACTTCTGGTATTAATACAGTTATTCACAATTATCTGTATTGCAGATCTCTAAATGTGCTCTTTACAGTTTGCCTATCACTTACCTTGGAAGCACAAAAAAAAATGGCTGAAGAAAATGTGTCTTAAAGAGAATCTCTTCAAGGTTGCTCATTGCTCAGTCAGTGAAAACAGAAAAATACAATATATATCATCTGGGTTGGGTTAATATGAATTAAGCAAATTTCTGTCAGAAGCAGTAAGAAATGGGGAGGTAGAGGATAGAGTGTGATGGGAACAAGTTTTAAAATAATAGTTAAGTTTTGGCATCAGTGCCCGCTCTTGTGCTGGGTTATGCAAAGCCCTTCAATTTATCTATGAACAAAAGAAAGAGCCAGTGGAGTGGCAACACAGAGATTAGGACCTCACCAGAGAGTTCCATCCCCCTGCCTCCACTTAGATCCAGTTGCAGCAAGAGCATCAGCCTGTATTAAATCGGTGGTCACCATGTTGGGAAGAAGCCATCCCATAATTCTGGGACACTCAGTAACAGTTTATGTCCCAATTAAGGTGGAACTGCAGTTGGAACAGTGTGCAGCACAAATAATAAGCAGCTTTTGGGGGTCAGATGGAGGGAAGAATCCTGAAGTGTGATGTTATTTGTGCCAAAATCAGCATTTTAACTATTGATGTCACCCCTCAGTAGAGGAAGAAGTTAAGAGGAGACAGAAGTTAGTGTGTTATGTTTCACATGGATAAAAATCCTTGAAAGGAAATACATACAGAAAATTGCAATGCAGCTACATTATTGATAATTCTTTGACCTATGATCAATTTTTATGGCATACTGTTGACCTGCACCACACTATTTCTTGTTGCTTCCAGTGGCAACAAGATGGCTACACTATCTGAAAAAGCCTCATCCTCAGTTATTCCTCTTCTTTTATCCTGTGCTGAACTTTTTTTTCTGTGAGGTTTTTTTGTTGAAATCTTGCTTTTTCCATGGGAGTTCTGTATTGGTTAGTTCTAGTGTTTTAAGTCAGATAATAAATGAATGATTAACACCAGAAGAATAAAATTTGAATTAGAGTAGAGCCAGGGAGCTTGGCAGCAGGACTACTTTTGTTTCAGTAGATTGTGGGGGGAATTAAATTCTTAAAAATTTGTGTGTTGTTCTCTTTACTGCTATTTCTACTGTGTTGTGGTTTTGCTTTTTTAGGGTGTTGGTTGGTTGGGTTTTTTTGTTTGTTTGTTTTGGTTTTGTTTTGTTTTTTTTTTTTTTCCTTCAGCCTCCCAGTTAGTGAAATGTGCTAGCTGGGGCCTCAGTGGAAAAGAAAAGGAGGGAGAAGGACGATTTAAATTTGTGTCGTTTCCCCCCCCCACCCCCCCCCCCTTA
>WBMY01010740.1:75027-100696 GCA_013397315.1 Donacobius atricapilla | reverse complement strand
TTTTTTTTGTTTTGTTTTAATTTCGTTAAGGGAAGGGGATTTTTTTTTGTTGGTCATTGGTTCAAAGTCCCTATACCATTCTAAAGAAGTCTAAGTGGTGTTGTTGGACACACAGACACAGACACACACACACACACTGTCTGGTGAAAAGGCATGAACTATTTATTACAACATCTGACTCCATTTTCATAGTATTTCTTCACAGACCCGGGATTGGAGAAGAAGGTTGACACCTCTCCCATCCCATTGGTCAGGACAACTGTCAGTCAGCTGTCCATTCCTCCAAGAGGAAGAATGTAAACTAACTTTGTCTTAACAAAAATATTGCTTCTATTTATAACTCCAGTGTGTAAGAAAGAAACTAAAAAACTATGAAAACATTGGAACTGTGAAGCATTAGAAAACTGAAAAATCAGGGCGACATCTGAGGGCAAGTCTCAGGAGTGTTGACCAAACCTCCCAAAATTTGCCTTGCAAAAAGAATAAATGGCCTGAAATTGCCTTTACCACTTCCAACATTCTCATACTTAGATAGGAGGAATTAAGTTTTTTACTTATGTGGGCACTTTGAATTTCCTGCAATGTCCTTCCCCATCCAGATCCAGGAATTACTATGTAGTTAAGGGTGAGAAAAATCCTCAAAGGAGTTAAGGAAAATAACTTTATGGCATCACTGAGTATAACTGCATGACCTTGTTTCTTCCCACCCTTCTTTCTACCCCTAATTTTGAGAGGAATGTGCTTTTACCCAATAATTATTTCTGTTTATCTGATACTACTTAATGAAACTGATTTAAAAAATTATATAAAAGACTTGTCTGTTCTGCTTGGAGGTAGTTTAGCACCAGCTGTGCTGCTTCTAAGGTCTGAGAAGCAGTGTGGGTGCAGGGGGAGTGATTCCAGGTCATGAGTTGATACTTTCTCCAGGTGCACATGACTGAAATATTTCAAGAGTATGATGCCAATATAACAACTGAATCAGTGTAATTTAAAAATTAGTCCCTTTTGCAGCACATATGGTGGCATAGGGCCTATTTTGAAAGCAGGAGTACAGTAACTAAAATGCCTGTCTCTCCCAGTGACTAAGTGTACATTTGTCAGTAGAATTAAGCTATATGCTGTTTGAAAACAGGATTGAAGTTCTTACTTTTATAGTTGCTTTATGAGAATATTATCTAGGGCTCAAGTAACAGACTTTAAAATCAAAGAAGCTTGATAGAAATGCTAATCACTAAAAGTTTGGATGACCTCTCTACCAGCACTTGGAAGAAGGAGTCAGTACATTTTAAAACACATCCCATATTTCAAGCCATTAAAACTTCAGATAAAAACATTATTAAATCCCAAATTTCAACCCTAAACATTTCCAAACAGCTTTAGCCTAACTCTTTTCATGCTTTCATACTTTTTTTAATCTCAATTTTCCACAAGAACATGGAAGACTGCTTTTCTTCACACCTAAAAGAGCTTCAGCTTTGGTAGGATTGGGCAGTCTAGTTGATGTTCAAAAAGAGTCGCTATCCAGAAAAGGCTTGTTTTCTCCCCTTGCCACTTTCTGCCTCATAGATCTTGACACAGTAGGTATTACTAGAGGATACAGGTCATTTAAGAGGGAAATAGGGATCTCTGCTCACACAGTTTCCATGCCTAATGTCTTTGTACATAACTATGAGAGATTAAGTTTATTCTCTACCTGAGGTCATTCTCATGCCCCTGTTGGGTTGATTGTAGTGATTTTTATGTAAGGCCTTTTCCATAATTTGATTAATATTAAGAAAAAAGGGGGAAACTATTAGAAGATAAAAGGGAGATGAAGATGTAATCTTTTGCACATCACTGGGCAGGAGAATCTTATCTTTCCTTTACTACTCCAAAGTGAATTCAGAAATTTCACTCAAAAAGTCACTTAACTTTGAACTCCTCTTGAATGAATTAGAGTTCATTTTTCTCTTTTTCTCTAGTAACAAAGCTCTTAATCACAAAACACATCATGTGAGCTCTTCTTTCACGCAGCCCAGATAAGAAAGATTAATTTTCATCACCACTTCCACCTTTTTCTCCCCTCAACCCCACGCTTTTTAATGAGCCTTTAGACCCACTATGAAACTTATGGTCTTGCTGTTTTATAATTACGACATAAGGAATTTCTCTTGATGCTTTTATTAGTGTTGCTGGTGAATTTCTGACTTGTATCTTTTAGTCCATCTTGAAATTAAGGAGTAGCTCCAGAGGAAAAAATCCATTTTCCTTGTGCTGAAGCAGCCTACCCATCTCAGGAAGAAATCCTCTGAGAAAAACAGCTCTTTTCCCGTTCTTTGTCTGAAGAGGAACACCATGCATACTCAAGTAAAGGGTAGTTCTTTCATTCCTTTGCAAGCAGCGAATACTATCACCACCAGAGCAGTGTGTTTAGGATTGTAGGGCTTGAGTTTCTTGTTTGGTAGGCTTTTTGTTGGTTGGTTTGTTTATTTTTTTAAGACCATCAACAGGACTTGGACAGCTGTTCTTGTGACTTTTGCAGTCCTACATCTCTGAAGAAGAAGCCCTAGCTGAGTGAGGAGCAACAGCAAAGCCCAGGAGATTCGGGAATGCCATGGGTTTGGCAGCAGGTGAAGCTCAGGCTGAGTGGTCACCTGGTCTCGGCTGCGTGTCAAATGCCCAGTCTGAAGTGAGAGTGTGTCCTGTCTCCCCAGGCTATACCTACTGGGGAAGGAAACTGCTTAAACTTCTTTATGTTTAAGGGGAAAGGGTAGTTTGCATGTTCTGTGTGAACAGCAGCATTTCTCCAAATACAGGAATTTTACCAGTGCTGATTTCTGTGGATAATAAGAACTAACCCAGAGAGTTTTGCTTGGGTTGAGAAGGGTCAGCAATGTAACTGGAGGCTGTGACAAGGTAATTAGCTATTTAAAATTAAAAAAAAAAAAAAGGAAACGTAATCCATCTGACAGGAAGTGTAAGAGAGTAGTAGGATTTTAAAGTAAGTGGTTCAGGTTTAATGGAAGATCTGAGCTGAGGCCTTTTGATAGTGAGATGCACTGTTCTACAGCTTGTGCAGTTTGAGAAGGTGTCTGTGGAAACAAGGAAATCCTTGGAAATGGTTGTAACTAAGCTTCCTTGCTTCTCTAGCTGTCCCTAACAGACCAAATTTGATTCTACATATCTGTCAAAGGCTATCACTAGGCAGGAGAGTTAGCTGATCCTCTTCTCACAGAGGCTGCCCCTGCAGTCCACCCTCCCCATCCCAAGAAAGAACATTGCTGAATACAGAGAATTCAGTGATGTTTGGTTTTACTTGGTGCTTGATTACCTGATAATGACCTTTTCTTGCTGTAAGCATCACCAAGGGTGTGCCTGAGAAGGGCATATCAGAGGCCGCACTTAACCAGCAGATATTTCTGGAAATGCAGAAGTGTCCTGGGGAAAGCTTCAGGGTGGTGGTAGGATGATGTACACATAATCACGATCCATTTTACATATAGCAATGTGCTAATACTTAAACATTTACATTTTGGAGGAATCTGCTTTGGATAGTGGTAATGATCTAGCTGATGTTCCTACAGTAGCAATTATCATTCTCCTAAAAAGAAGAGCTAAACCAGAGATGAACTGGAGAGAAAACATATTCAAATATTATTGTCATCTCTCTGAACCTCTATACTGAGATGAGTTAAAGTAGTAGAAGGAAAAAAGCAATAAAAGTTGAGCCTGGCAAAACTGAAATGAGAGAGGTGTCTTTCAGAGAGCAGTATTGGATGTTTCTTTAGTCCTTGCTTCTTTACTGAGTCTCAGGGAAAGGAGTAGCTTAGTTATTCTAATGGTCTGAGAATGTGGGGCAGGAAAAAGGACATTTTAGTCCAGTGACTTTTAGGCATCACCTTTTACCTGAAAGGGTGTAAATACAAGATGTTTTTCCTATGAATATTGAGGCTTGTTCATATCATTACTTGTTTCCTTCAGTGTTTACAATAGTATTTAACAGTTGTTATATCTGTTTAATGTTTTTATTCATGTTTGTATGGTAAACAGATTCACAAGTCAATCTTGTGGATTAGTTAACTTCTAAACACCCTTGATGAACTCTATTTAGAATCCCATTTAACAGTACCATAATTACTCCTGTGAGCATATGCAACACCTGACAGGCTGCTGAGGCTATAATGTAAGCCAAGGACAAAGGAGAAGCTAAGAGGTTTTATTCCTCTTGAGCTATTACTATACAGTTTTCCAATGAGGCAATTTCTGAGCAGAAAAAAAAATGGTAGCCATGGTTTATTACTGTAAAGAGGGAATATGGCACATAGCTTAAAGGAGTGCAAGGACCCTGTCTTGTGAATAGAAAAGGGAAGGAAATATAACACTTTGCTTTCTCACTATTCTGTGGCAAAACACTCCAGTTTTCCTATCTGGAGGATGTGGATAGCAACACTTGCCTTCTTTAGTGATTTTTGAGAGCTGTGGATAAACAACTTGGATGCAGACTCTTTGGTTGGTATTTTTTTCCTATGAACTTGTTCTTATTTTGCTCAAGCTCTCGGTCACAACACATGAAAAGTAAGCTTCTAATTCATCACCACCAAACCCTCTGGAAGGACAATTCACAATCAGTTGGGATATCGCTATGCCAGCTGCTCTCCTTCAAGAGTTTGAACACTGTTCATAGAGTGTCATCATCCAGAATGGAAGTCAGGTTTTTTTGGTGCTAGAACTTGTGATTGCCATTCTATGTGATCTTCATGATCTTGAGTCAAGCACTGACTTTGAAAAACATACTCAAGCATCTGATTATATTTTAGACAACTGGATACTTTCAAAAGTCATATTAACCAATTCTACTTGAACCTGTACAGTTTAGATCATCTCAATGTCTTAAAAGGGAGGCTACTTTAAAATATCATTTTCTGTTTTTTTCAGATGAACACAAAGAAACTAGAAAAATAGCCCTGTAAGGACTGTATAACAAGTTTTATTTCTTGTAGTCCATAGCTATTCACGCATCCAAAGGAACAACCATAGAAAAGTTCCGAGGAGCCAGTTACACACCCACCCACCCCACCTCCCTCCACCCCTCAGGTTTGACTCAGATCAACTACTAGGTTGTTGACTTAAGGGATCTAATTTGCTTTTGCACAAATGCTAATTCAGGAAGCAGCAGTTCTGTGAAGAGGTCTTAATGTAAACGGCAGTCAGATTTGACAAGAGCCAGCACCTGAGTTTAGTCATGTTTTTGGTATTAGAAATATGAAGCATCTCTATGAAAACGAATGTGCCTTGTTCTCTGTTACATTAAGGCCACATCAAGGACATTAGATCACTTCCTAAAGCAGTTCAACAGGAATTGGTTGCTGTCAGTATGGTAGGATTTTTAAGGAAGGAGAATACAAATTCAGGAAAACACAGAATTGTTGTGTGTCTTACAACATATTTTAAAACAATTTATTAGAACCAACTGCATTATTACAAAATAGATTAAACCAAGACAATCAAATACACTGTGAGAGCATATTTGCAAAGCAAATGCAAACAATAGATGACTAATGTGAAACATCTGAAGTCAATTTAAAAATGACCGGAAAATTATTAGTAGCCTCTGAAATAGTTACAAAAACTTTACACTGACAAATTTCTTACTTTGAATATAATTTTTAATGGAACGTATTTAAATATAATACGTAATGCATTATGTTTGTAATTACTTTGGTTTTGCGTTTGCCTTCTTTGTTTATAAAAGTGTCTGGAAAGGGAAAATAAGGATGCTGGGGAATTGTTGTCTGGAGAGGAAAGCGAACCACACAGCAAAACATCACTTGAAATCTTCACTGTGAGAAGAAAGGTAGGAGGGAGTTATTTCAATAATTCTGGCTAGCTCATGCTCTTACAAAGCAACTCATTAAGCATGCTCTTTTATGCACATGCTTTGCCATTAAATATTTTGTTATGAAGATGTCAATATTCCTTTCCCTAATATGAAAAATAGAAAGCTAAAATGGAAAGTGCACTTGTAGCTTGAATTATGATGTCTTATCTGGATTCACTTCTACCTTTGCAATGGGACTGCAACCCTATTAAGAATCTTGATTTATAGAGAAATTCTTCTTGTGCTCATATTAATGAGTAAATTTCTTGTAAACTATGGAAAACTGGGTCTTTATCTTTAAATAAACACTTGCAGACATATGGATTTAAAACATTGTTCTGATATGCAGGTGCAATTTCATAATATATCCTTAATTGGCAGAATCTCAGTGGACACTTTTGGTCCAGTTCAACAGCTTTTCCAAAAAGGTAGGAGGTCATTTTTCTTCTAAGTATGAAAAGACTAAATTACATAAAAAACTCCACTATATAAAGATGCAGAATAAAAATTAGATTCAGTCTGTTTTATCTTTATTTGATCTTTGCTTCTTTAAATTTTTAGTTGGCAACTTCATTAATAATAGACTAGCTCAGAGTTTCACACCTAATTAATGCTTGGTTAAACACCGTTTAAAGTATGATTCCTTTTGTTTCCTTAGAAGTCAGTTCTAGTCCCATAATTCCACCTACACTTAAATTGGCATGAAATGCTAGTCTGCCTAGAAGGAGGAGCTCTTCTTTGGAGGTTAGGTCTGCACAAATAAATAAATCAGTCTGACTGGTTGAGCTTTGAGTGCAGATCATTTCCTGACCCATTTCATTGGGTAGGCACAACAGTATTAATGTCAGTAATAATGCTCAGAGGTAGAGCAGGGCTGCCCCTTTAGGAGACAGTTTCATGATCCCAGGTGTGGGAATTTTACTTGGACTCTCATCAATCAGTGCAAATTTCTCATTGCAGATTTTGCTATTGCTGAACAGGACAGAAACTCTTAGACAAAGCACTTGAGTGAAAACCAATTCTACCCCTTCCCATGCCACATGGGAAAATTTGTGCCACGTATTTTTGGCTCCCACGTGCATATCATTCTGCCCCAAGTTCCACATTAAGTAGCTGAATCAGCTGAGCAGAAGAATGGAAGGGTATTATTGAACTGCCACCTTTTTTTAAAATGTTTTCCCTTTTGGATTTTTCACAGGGATTGCAAAAGATGTATTCTTGACACCCAGACATTTCACATTCTGATTTCAAGCCTGCACTTCAAAGCACAGAAGCTTTCCAGCATAGTGTAAAGTACTGTATTTTTGTCCCCTAAAAGTAGGCTGAACTATTTAAAATGAAACCTAAAGGAAAAAAAATCAGCCTGAGGTAAACATGCAACAGAAAATTTCAGTCTGAGCAGCTTAAATTTGTCTGCTGTTGTTTCTAGGCTAATTTAGGCAACAAAAGATGCAATCTGTGTATGGAAAATTAATTTAGGGGGAAACACAGACTTTTTATAAACTCTCTATGTTCTTACATGTAATGAATTTAGTGTATGAAATGCCGTTCTTACTGTGGGAAGTTTCCAACAACATTAGTTAGGGCTAATGTTTTTTAGGTGGATCTGATACTGATCAGACTAATCCCAGTTCACAATTGAATGTAATTTCAGACTTTCATTTTTTTTCATGATTGCCTCTGCTTATGTAAGGGCATAATTTTCTTATTTTTTTTAAGTATGAAAAGGTCTTATTCACTATCAGCAATACAGCATTCACAACCACAGATTAATTAGATGCAATTAGAAAGATATATTGGTTTGTTATGGGCATACTAAAAAGTGCAAAACTATTATCAAACTTCAGCCTGTTTCATTATATCACAACATTTAAAAAATCTAATTGAAAAAGAACCACAGATATGCTTTAGCTGAAGTAACAGAAGGAGACTTAGTGTTAAGTATTCTGCATTAGGCACCTAAAGGGAGTACTTAACATTATCATACTGTACTTGTTTAAACAAGGTTAAGTTCCCACAGCAATTTTATTTAATTGTTTGTTGTATATCGGTAACATTTCTGAACTACTGTACTTGTCATTGTTGTGTCTTCATATAATCAAGCAAGGCAATATTGAAGATTATTGACAATCAATGTGAAATGGAGGACTAAACTGAGGGACCAGAACTAATGTTGTCTATGCAATTATTACTGTATAGAATCATAAAATCATTATGGTTGCAAAAGAACTCCAAGATCATCAAGTCCAGCCTTTGAACATCATCATGTCAACTAAACCATGGCACTTTCAAGCAAGTGCTCTGTTCAGTTGTTTCTTGAATACTCCCAGGGATGATAACTCCACCACCTCCCTGGGCAGTCTATTCCATTGCTGAAACACCCTTTCAGTAATGAAATTCTTCCTCATGTTCAACCTGACTCTCCTCTGGTACAACTTGAGGCCATTTCCTCTTGTCCTGTCAGTGGTTGGTTGGAAGAAGCAACTGACCCCCACCTTGCTGCAACCTCCTTTCAGGCAGTTGTAAAGAGTGATAAGGTCTCCCCTGAGCCTCCTTTTCTCCAGGCTAAATAACTCCAGTTCCCTAGGCTGCTCCTCATAAGGCTTGTGCTCCCGATCCTTCACCAACTTCATTGCCTTTGGCCCTGCTCCAGTAACCTGAATGTCTTTTTTTGTCATGAGGCGCCCAAAATTGAACACAGGACTCCAGGTGCAGCCTCACCAGTGCTAGAGGGATAATCACTTCCTAGTTCTGCTGGCTATGCTTTTTCTGATACGAGCCAGGGTGCCATTGGCCCTCTTGGCCACCTGGGCACACTGATAGCTCATGTTCAGCTGGCTGTCAACCAACATTGTAGCTCCTGAAGTCACATGAACTGATGATCTCCCTTTTTTTCTTCCCATGAGTTTGATTTACATTGCAGTAGATTTAATCAAAGTGTTGTGTAGTATGAACTACACAGTTTTTTAGAATTTTTGGGGATCTGTGGAAATACTGACTAAAATTATCTCAAGAAAACATTAAGCAAAGAAGTAGATTGAATTCTTATCATAATGTGTTTGTTTTCTCTAGAGCTGGTTCGAGTTTGATAAAAGACACTTTGATTTTTCTTCTTGCTTGACAATTTCAACTTGATACCTAGTTAAAAGAAATGAATCTCATTAAATAAACCTCTGGACCTCAGTGTTCTCAATAAAGCTTAAAACTCTGAACCTTGAAATGTGTTTAAGGTGTAGCTATGTGGATACAGTAGTACCTGTACGTTGATATAGAAATATATTGAGATATGTAATTAAAATTGTGTGTAAATGTATTTTTTAATATTTGAATGTTTATGGTACCTCAGAGTAATTAACAACCACTGGATTTTGTGTAGTATGTAGCAGGTGTAGAAAAGACAAAGTTAAAATGGGGGACTAACATTCTCTTCAGATCCTACTTCTCTGGTAGTAGACAATTCTGTTTTCAGTGGCTTGCTCATCATTTACTTCCTAACACCTTAGTTGTTTAATTTGAAATGAATGTTCTGTTAAAAACTTTCTTAAATATCGTTCTGTGCACCAAGTTTCTGAAAACATGTGCAAGAAAAGTAATCTGCAGTATGCAAGTCTCTGACTGCCTTTTTCACTTGGTCTTTTGTGGCTTTCCATAAACCTTGCTGTTGGCCCTTCTTAGTAATTGCGAGTTTTTAAACTTAATTTTAAACCTCCTACAAGGGCAGGTATTAAAAAGGGTTAATTCCTGACTGGTCTTAGGGTAGCTTGACTTCACTGCAATATGTAACGTTCCTAGTAGGCCTTACTTACAATGTTTTGTTGGGAATCGGAGCAAAATACTTCTCAAAATCTCTCCTCATCCTCATAAAATGTTAATTTTACAGAAATTCTCTAAATTTTCAGGTGTCCAACTGGTGGGATATGAATATTAGAGAGTTGGCCAATACTCAGCGTGAGACTTGTGGTTTATTAGCGTCCCTGAAGTCACAAAGGGATAAGCCATCCTGCTGAAGTGCTCTTTCTAACAAAAAAAGGAGCAGGAACACATATAGGGTGGAAAAAGGTACTTGCACCTTTTTTCTTCCTGTTTGTTGTCAAAACAACAGGCAACTCTTTGAGTCAATGGGTTTGTCCTGTTGGTACTTTTGAGGAAGCAGTATCTTTATCTGATCTTCTCAGTGAGGCAAGCTGCAGTTATTGCAATGTGTATTGCTTTGGAAAGCTTCTAGCTTTAACAGCTTATTTTTAGAGATAACATGAGATGTTTCCTGTTCATTAAACCATGGAAGAGCAACTGAAGTTAATAGTTGTAGTTACCTCTGCTGAAGTCATTATGTAAATTCAGTGACAGAGATGCAATTTACTGATTGTGACAAACTGATATTGTCCTAGGGTATGTTTAAAACTGTTCTTACTGTAAAAACTGCACTAAATCTGTAAGAAGCAATTTCCCGTTGCCTACTGCAATAACAATACTTGCAAATTGGTTTTATTGTAATGTAACTGTGTGTGTTATTTAAAGAGGTAAATAGCTACTGGTAAGGTAAGGAAAATCTAAGCTGCAGAGCTGAGCAAAATGAAATTGGCATGAGGTTAAGAGATTAAGGGTTTCTGTTATAAATAATAATGGAGCTAATAAAACAATTTTAAGTTTTGTTCTCTATTGCTATTTGTCTGAAGATAGGTAAAGATCAGGGGATTTGTATATTCTTACAGTATCTGGCTTTCAGCCTTAAAAGATTGTTCTTCGGATGGCATTACCTAGAGCAAAAGCTGTGCTCTCATCAGTAGGTGCTGTGCAGGAATGAGGTAAATCAGGATCACCACTGTTCTGAATCTCCTGAATCAGGAGAGGAATTCAGCCCTTAAAGAACTCATGCTTTGGTAACACCTAAACAGTCCTTTGATTCCGTTTATATCCTTTTCTGTCCTTGTCCACAAACATTTCAAACCGACCGGCTCACTAGCTGTCCATCTTTATAATCTATTCATCAGTCCATGCATGCTCTCTTTCTCTTGGCTTGGGAAGTACAGAGTGATTGTGGAAAACTGGAGAGAGTGGCTTCTCAGAGGGACTGTCTGGTGGAATGTTTGGCTGTTAGCAGCTGAGATTGCAGTATGCATTTAAGATCAGAGCATTTGCCCTGCAGTCAACCTGTGCCTTGGCAGTGTGTGCAGCAGGCTTGTTGCTGGCTTTACTGTGGTAATGGAGAGGTGAACCAGATTTGTCTCAATGTCTTTTTTAAGGTGTCATGCTTATGTCTGAATTTTGGAAGTAGGAAATCATGTTCCCTCCCTTCCTTTGAATTTCCTTGTTTTCCAGCTAACTCTGAATGTGTGCTACTGTTGCAAACACCTACTTTTCTTCTGTCTTTGATCCTTTTATATTTGCTCCATTAAAGTTATCTTTAGATTTGTTTATTTGTCTCTTACTCAGACACCAGTCAGCAGCGTTGCCTTTGATGGCTGGATCAGACTGACATTTGTGAAAATCCAATAATTTTTCCACAGGGAGGCACCAATCTTCTTGTTTGCTTTTCCAAATTATATGGCCTCTCTGATGGGCGATGTTACAGAGGACATGCAGCAGTCTCTGGCTGCAGCACTGGTTTCTGGGCTTATGAAAAAACAGAACCCACATCTTAGAAGCTATGGACTTATTGGAAAGAGGCATGAAAATTTCATAAGTCACTTTTTTTTTCCTCCTCTGATATTCATGGATGTTGAAGTCTTACTATATTAGCAGATAAAATGTGGGGACTTTGGACAAATATTTCTTGCAGATAGCTGTTCCAAGTGAATGTTATCCACTGACTTCCAGCCAATGAGTTACTAAAAACTAAACAAATAATTGGAATTATTTTTTCAAAATTGAAAGGAACCTTGACTGCTTTATATTCTGCATGTATACCAACTTGCATAGACATAACCCATAGATATATCAAAAAGATATATTAGGGTTGGAAACAAAATGAGCAAAAAGCATTTCCTAGTTGTTCTTAAAAAATTTAGTTGTATCTCAGCAACAGTCTTTGTGTTCATGCTTCACTAAGAGAGTAAGTGCTGTATGCAATAAACTTAGCTACTTAAAATCATAACCAGAGCATAAAAAGGATTGTTCTATCACAGTGTAGCTATATCTCATTGCACTGCTCACTTTTAAAAAAATCATCTGCATTTTTTGTGGTATGCAGATAAGTATTTTAAACAGTCAAAAAAGTCTTCAACATATTCTGCTATTTTTATCTTGCTCTTTATAGTCCAGGAAAAAAAGTGTGGGGGGGAATAGATGGAGTGATACAATTAAATTTGGAGAATAAAATGAAATCTACTTGCTAGGTTTCAGGAACAGACAATTTCTCATTTACAAATCTACGCTTCAGGCATAATTCAATAAAATATATAAAGCTTTTGTGGCCTTGTGAGATTTAGTAGTGCAGAAACTGGATATATTTTTATTGAACCTATCTTTCAGAAAATTACTGAGTAACAGCCATGAGCTTCTGTTTCCTCTTCAAAGCAGTGTTGCAGCTTTATTATAGTAACATCCAATTGCAATTCTCTGTTTAAGGCTGTTGAGCCTGATTTTGCTCTATTCCCCCTATTCTGATGCTTTGTTACTAAGTCAAACTGAAGTCTGAAATTTGTGATAAAAAGGGATTTTAAAAATAATCTCTGAGCATGAGAAAATTTTGATGTATTAGGAAAAGGACAGACTATCCATCTTTCTGCTCTCTTTTCTAATTTTAACATTGTAATTCATCCATCAATTTATATACACCTAGGGTTTGTATCTTTGCACATTTGTCTATGTCATTTACTCTTTGTTTCTGACAATTAAGGCATCATCTCAAATTCTTCTTGATCTTCTGGAGTAAATTTGGTGTTTAGGATTGTGAGGTTTGGTTTTGTTGTCTGTTTTTCTTTTCCTGTGGGTTGCTGGTTTTGGTTTGTTTTATGTTGTTTTGTTTTTTGGTTGGTTTTTTTTTTGGTTGCTCTTGGTTTGAGTTGGTATTTTTGTTTGTTTTGTTGGGCTTTTCTTTTTAATCAGGAAAAGACAGTAAGATGTATTGAGAGATAGGAGATGAGTAAGACCAGGAATTTCTAGGTTTCTGGAGATCGTTCCTTAGGGATCTGATGTTGGAATTGCAGGCAATAGGACTGGAGTTGCTTCTGCTGTAGTTTATTTTTAGACATGGGAAATGTTTGCTACTGGAAAATCTTGGCACTGATCTTAAAATCATTAAAATAATTTAAAAAAAAAATCAGGTATATTCTGAAGAACATATCCAAAGTGTGTTGTTTGGCAGTTCTGGTTTTTGGGGTGATTTCTTTTTGTGGTTGTTTTTTTTTTTCCCCTCTATAAAATCCTCTGTTGTTTTTTCATTATGATACACAGAAAGTTTGTCACATGGTATAAAAAACGCTGCAAAACACTCTTTGAAAAGACCAGTATTCCTTTGGGTATATTTCTATCTTGGGGAAAAAGGGTCTAGTAAGAACACTCATAACAAGACCACTTAGAAGAAAATTATACTCCTGCTATGCATTTGCAAAGAAAAACATCTAAGAGCTACTTTTTCTAAGTTTAGCATTAGCACACGGGAATTTATGGCCAAATTGAGAAAGAAACACATGATAAGGATGTGCTGTATTATTGTAGTTTTAACACAGAATAATTTTAGTATTTTCCAATTTAGGTCTTCTGGTTTTTGACTCATGGCAAATTCTTTTTCATCAGACCCACCCTGTGCCAATATTAGTCCTAGAATTTTATTTTAAAATTACACCTTTTTCAGGTATTATTTTGTTAATTTTTTACACATTTAGTGGACAAGAGTCCACAAGAGTCATTTAAAGGCAAGATTTTAAACTGTTGGTACTTACCTCATAGTTTATTAAAAGGCAACACTGGTATTGCTGTTTCGCAAAATCTCCATGCACTGAGTGGTGCCTTTGGTACCTCAGTGCAAGCTGACATTTTGATGCTATGTGTTAAGTCTAGGTCTCCTTCTGGGACCTAGATACAAGAAATACAGTCTGACAGTGAAAATGAACAGTTATATAAAGACATCTCACAAAGCTGTGATGAAAACCTGTCATATACTTGGCTAGTCTAATGGCAGACCTATTAGAAAATAACTGGTTTAAATCATGTACATTGGCCAGTTAGGCTGTCTAGAGGCATCTTTATATAGTTGTGAATTCCAAATGAATATGGCTATGATCTCTCTCTCTGCTGGAAAGAAAATCCTTGAACCAGTACTCTTGTCCAGCTGGAGAGGAATTTGTAATTTGCCCACATAAGTAGGCACACATGTTGATTTTGGAAATCTGCCTCCAATTAGCAGGTGTTTAATTTTCCAAGTGTATTTGCTCAGGTATCCACGGGCAGGAAAGCTTCCACTGTTACTCTCTATGAAAGGAAATTCTTATCCATAGGGTAGTAATGGAAGGTGAACTGAATTACAAACAGATGCTGAAAAAGGAAGTCTTGAAGCTATCTGTGGCTTGTGAAGATTCTAAAAAACATTACTTATGTCATGTGACTGAGGGAGCTGAGTTTATTGAGTTTGAGGAGGCTCACGGGGGACTTCATCATTCTCTAGGACTCCCTGAAAGGAGGCTGTAGTGATGTGGGGGTTGGTCTTTGCTGTGCCTGTGCTGATTGGAGCAGAGGAATTTTCTTTAAGATGGGAGATTCAGATTAGATATTAGAAAATGTTTTCACTGTTGGTGTGTTCAGGTATTGGAATAGGTTGCCCAGGGAGGTGGTGGAGTCCCCATCCCTGGAGGTGTTTGAGAGGCAAATGTATTTGGCACTGGGTGATGTGGTTTAGGGGTTACGGTGGTAATGCTGGGTGGATGGCTTAACTGGATAGTCTTGTAATTCTCTTCCAGCCTTGATGATCCTATGACTTTAATTCTATTCCCCAGTCTTTTTAATTAAAAAAACATTGTGCCTTCTCCTAGGACAAAGGAAATCACAGCAAACTCTAGAGCTGGTCCCTGTAGATGTAATGTGAGAGCTACTCTGATCTAGGGACACCACTGGTGGAACAAAAGGAGAGAACAGGGAGGCTGTGGCTTAATATTGCATGGACTGAGCTTTTGCTACACTGCCTCTCCGCAAGGCAGCATAGTGTGTTATATCAAAGGTACTTTAAATTTACAGTGTTAGATACTAGATTTACAGTGCCAGGTAATCTAGTGGGGCATAGGTTTGTGTGCTCTTCATCTATATTCCAGCAGAGGAATAATCAAACTGTATTAAGGAATATAATCTATGCTCTATGAACCATGCTTCAGTAGCTGAAATAGGCTATACGGTTGCTGAAAATTGGGGAAAAAAAGGAGAAACCAAACCAGCAGAAATGCAATTTAATATTTGCTGTGTCATATGATATTGCTTCACTACTGCATCACAAATCTGCAGTTTAGAAGCAATCTGGACCACTGTGCAAAATACTTCTGATAATAGGAAAGGGAAGAAAATAAGCTTAAAGTTACAAAATTTTAAGGACCAAATCCGTAATTGCTAATTACTGCATTTGCATTAATACTTTAGTGGAAAATAGTTACAATCCATCCTTTGCATATAATAATTTTAAATAACAGTACTCATGAGAAAAATCTCAGGACTTTAAAATAAGTTAGCTACAGATAAAATTTTTTGGTGTCCCTGACTTGTTCCATGGTGTTGTATTTGAGTCTTCAGTGGCTAATTTAGTTTTTTCTAGGTTTTACCTGATAATACAGGTCAAACAACAAGATTAGCTTTAATTATCATTGTTCCATACCATTTCATATACTTCCTTGGCACAAGGTAATTGTGGGCATAAATTAATGAAGAGAGGATATGATTGTAACAGAGGAAAAGTTAGCAGTAAGCTAAATAAACCTGGAGAATAGGTATTTGTTCTTATTTCTGAGTTATAAATAAAAGATGTCTTCAGCATCCACAGTCTCCTTTTGCTGAGATAAGATTCTCCACACCATACCTGACATTCATTCTATGTTAATCATGTCAGCTGAAATTGGTAAAAAAAAATATATTTTTGTGAAAAGTAGATTAAATGTTACAGGTGACTTGCCACTACCAGGCAGAGGTTTCAACAGAAAAAGCTCCATTCGTCTGTTTTCATTCCTGAATCTCCTCGTAACTCTATTTGTAAGCTTCTCTTTAAGTGAAAATCAACTGTGTGTGAAATCCTCTAAAATATTGACGGCTATGACTTAGGGCTAAATAAATAAGCGTAGTATTGTGTGTCTTCTCCACTTGTGAATGTGGCAGAGATCTTCTGCAACATCCAAAGAAGTTATTATCATGCAAACAGTCTTCTGCTCATCTTGAACCAGATGGATCCTGTCTTATTTAAATTGTCTCACTTTCTGCAAATGACAGAGCCCTCATGTTTCCACATGTTGGATTGCTCCCGAAGGAGGAAGGCAAACAGATTCTGTCACTGCTGATGCTGGTACTGCTTCTGTTCCCTTTTGCACGGAACGTAATAGCAGATATGTTGTGCTTGGAAGTATCAGGGCCTATCCCCCACACCCCCCTTTGAAAGGAAGTGGTGTTTAGAAGAGAGTGACAAATTTCAAATAATAGCAATTAACTTCAATTTGGAAAGTTGAAAGTGCTGGATTTACCTTATTAATGCAAGGAGGTATTCTTAGGGAAACAATATATTCTAGCACATCAATACTGTTATCAGAAATTCGTGCCATTTTTCCACAGGGGATAAGACACAGTCTGTAGACAGAGGATTTATATAAGGAAGTAAGCCAGGAGTTTTTAAGAACAGGTCACACAAACATCTGCTTGGGGTGTCCTCGATGTGCACTTGATCTTGCCTCAAAGAAAGAAGATGAACTAGGTAATCCCACTGGATGCCTTTGAACTCAGCACATCTTTGATTTTCACATCGATAGGTACTTCCCAGGAAACAGTTTCTTGTTTGAAAGAATAGCTTAATAAACCACAAAGGAAGGTGGTACCCCCTAAATCATAGACATATTTGAAGGACGGACTGCTTCACTGGAAAAGATTTTTGGAAGGTCTCCAGTTTGTTAGTTTTGCCCATCACAGCGCTGCTTGGCTAATTTGGACAAGTTGTTTTTAATGTTATTTTTTCCTGAGTGCTATGTGAACAGAAATCCAGTTTTAATCTCAGTCACAGAGTGGTTGCTATGTCAAAAAGAACAGTTTATTTCTTTATAGGTATCAGGTGATGATGTCTTTTGCGACAGTCATAAAAATGATCTTCTAAAAATCAGTGAAAATCTTCTTTGGCATACATGTATTCTGTTTTGTTTAGGAAAATTACATCTTCAAAAAAAAAATATTGGAAATTGATTTTAATAGTGCTGGGAACTTGTTTTTGGTTTGCTTCCATCTTCTGAAATGAATGGAGCACTAACTCAGTGGTTTTTTTGTCCCTCGTGTTGTAGGTCTGTGATTTACTCATGCAAGTTTGAAACAGAACATATTTTTGAATCTGATACCATTTTTCTTTCAGGCAAGGAGTGAAAGAAGTCTTTAGTTTATTAATATTTAGGAACATACCATTTTAAAGGTGTTTTATTTTGGTCATAATTTTTCAATAACTGCACAGGTTTGACAAAAGTCAGAAGTTCTGATATTTATCCCACTATAACCTAATAAAGTCAGTATTTTCAGATAGTTAGCTTCAGCCTTTGCTTCAGAAGAGTAGTACAGCTGTGCTGGGAAATTTCTAGGCCTTCTATCATCCTTGAGTTTGAGTTGGCTCATTTGGTGTGAACCTTGCAGATTTTGGGAGGCTAATGGTTTTTCCTTTAATTACTGAGCTTTTCACCCAAACCTCCTTTTTGTTTTCTTGAGGGTTGTTGTTGTGTGGGTTTTTTTTTTGTGTGGGGGTGTTCGGTTTTTGATGGTTTTTTGTTTGGTTTGATTTTGGTTTGGGTTTTTTTTCTGTCTGTTTTAATTACTTTCCAGTCCTGATGGAGATTGGTGGATGCTAGGTCCATTACACAGCAACTAGTCTTGAAAAGTATTGCTACACTTCTAATTGGAACAACTGATGTAGCTTAATATAAAGAATGTGTCCCAGGAGATTTTCCCTCTGTCCAAGCTCTGCTCGAAACAAAAACAGAGTTGAAGTTAAGTATTATTTAAGCCACCTGTGTTTTTTCTACATTTCAGGCCATTTGTAAGCAGCCTGTAAGGAATGATTTCAGCAAACAGGGACTAGACTTTCCTAGCTGTCTTGCATCGGTGTGCAAGAGGAATGATAATGCAAGAGAGGATGCAAAGGCCACCGTAATTCGAATATTCAGGTGTAATCTTGATCAGTCTTCTTGGTCAGGTTTACTGATGTTTATAGAGAGGAAATTAAGGCTATATAAAGAATGACACAGTTGGCAAGGGAAGAGTTCATATGAGGTGATGAAAATAAGTTGTGGTAACTGGATTTCTCAAAACTTACCAGTGGTTAAGCTTAGTGATGAAACCTGAATTTCTTTATCTCTTTTGTGTTTGCTGTTTTCAGCATCCTTTGTGGCCAATCCTTTGGAAACAAATAAAGAAGTGTATTAGAACAGTCCCTTGCTGCAGAGGTAGCGTGTGTTAATAGTTAAAAGCTATTCTAGCAAATAGAAAGCAGTAGGTTCCATTTCCACATGCTTTGTAAAGGCAATACATGTCCTGGTAGATCATGTCATTCTATTCTCAAACTAAAACTTTCCATGTTGTATTATCTTGTCTATGTCTGAAATAGTTCATTATCTCTTGGAGTTATGATTCGTATTGTGGTATTCCATTATTTCCCCTAATTTTTTAAATTATTAAATTCCTAAGAAATAGTTTTATCACTGGTACTCCCAAAGTTATAATTTTACCAGTGCTGTGACAAGAGACAACAAAGCCAGAGGCTCAAGCCTATATTTATTTTTGTTTTTTCAGATATGGTGCTACTCCAGAATTTGCAAGATTTAAACTGGTATTACTGAGGTGAGAGGTTGAATATAATCTGCATGTTGGTTTCCCCTTATGCATCTCACCATCTTCTTGTTGTTTAATTTTCCCCCTCATACGTGGTATTCTCTCTTTGAGAAGCATTTAACGATTGGATTCTCGTTTTCCTTCATTAACGTCTCTGGGGGTGCAACTGCCAGGATTAAGCAGACACTGTGTGTGGTTGACTGGAAACTGTAATTAGTGAGAGGGTAGGTACCCCAGAGTCCTGAGGCTGTGCCTTTGCACACTGTCACTGCGGGTGCCATCTCGTGGCTGCACAAGCTCGTAATGATTGTGGGTTTGTCGCTACCTTGTCATGGTGAGTGCCCTTGGAAGGAATTTTTTTCTAACTGGATTGTTGCTATGAAAAGTGTGGATTTTGGAGCGCCTTGTCAGACCTTTTCTTTCCATATAAATTTCATATAATGCTTGTACCCAAATGCTACTAGAGCAATTATGATAATGCT
Organism: Donacobius atricapilla; assembly: GCA_013397315.1. Lineage (NCBI taxonomy): Eukaryota > Metazoa > Chordata > Aves > Passeriformes > Mimidae > Donacobius > Donacobius atricapilla. The sequence goes on along the minus strand of WBMY01010740.1, from coordinate 81,376 downwards.
TTCTCTTTTTGGATGTTGATGTCTTGTCAATGCTTTCTTTCTGAAGTCGATAATATCCTCACACTATACCTTTTTTCTAATGACAGACTATAACATCAAAAGCTTTCTTCCCTCTCCTTGTCCATTTTATATATTTCTAGACTTTGTCTATTGTAGCTTTTTAGAGACTTTGAACTGGTTTTGTTGGTTTGAGCTTCTATTTAAACTGTCTTCCTTATGCTTTAGATTTGCCAAAAGCAAGTTACCAACTTGGAAAATTTGTGGTAAAATGGTCAAAATCCTACTGCTCTTTGCCTTATATGTGCTTTGTAACCCACTAAGGATTTTATCCTTTGTTTTTATACTTCATGACTGTTGTCAGTTTATATCTCTGTGAGGCTCCACTGACACTTTAATCCTGAGTCATAGCTGGAATCCCTGACTTCCCTGTGTTCTCTGGGGCTCTGGTTGAGTCATAAAGTAAAGATTTTGTTCCACTAGTAACACAGCTTTAGCAACAGAGAGCATTGCTGGCCTGGAAATGGCAGGAGCCTTTTCTCCTCAAAGGATTTGATTTTGCCCTTGGTTGCTTCATAGTAAAAGCGAAGTTCGTGTTAAGCTATTTGGTTTGGCAGATTGTTGGGTTTTTTGTGCGTTTTGTTTTGTTTTGTTTTTTTTTAAGTTAATAATTCTTGTGTCAGTTTATGAAATTCATTTGCCAGCAGAAAAAAATTCAAGCTAACACAGAAGTGTCATATTTTTCTTCTGAATAAGGGTAAAAATAGATCTATACTAGCAGATACAGTTTAAAAGTCTTTTTGGTTTTATAGCATGTAAGTAAATTAACTGGCAGATGAGCTTAGTTTTCTCAAATAAATTGTCATCAATATTTCAGAGGGATACATGAATAAATTATGCCTAGTTAACATGATATTTGTGTTTATTAAGCATGTTACTTAATATTAAACATCAGAACTAAGTAATTTTAAATAACCATCTGTTTTCATATATTAAATCACAGTATTATTTCTGTAACTAATTCTATTCTGTTAGTCTCCCAGGCAAGATAATAAAGCACAAAAATGAATATGTCTACATATGACTCCATCACCAAAGAAAACCAAAATGCTAATGAGTATTGGGGAAATAGGTAATTAATGAGTATTGTGACAGGATATTCAGCCGTTCAAAGGCTGAAAAAACAAAAATTTAAGAATATTCAAATATTGAGGTAAGCTTGTCCCTGTTGGTAGATAACCACCCATATCCATTATACCAAATATTTCTTACGTGGCTTTTTAATGATATAAAAATGACATTCATTTCCCTTACCAGTTGTAAATTAAACTGAATATAAAATCATGGAATCATTTAGGTTGGAAAAGACTTCTTTGAGATCATTGAATCCAACCATTAACCTAGCTCTGCCAAGTCTACCACTAAACCATGTTCTGAACTGCCACATGCACATCTTTTAAATATCTCCAAGGATTGTGATCACTCCTAAGTGCTTGACTGTTTTTAATCCTATTTATCTTGCATGCTTTCTTTGCTGTTGTTAAGTAGTTTAATTTGATTAATTTGTATATTTTTGAATGGGCTAGGTTTTAGTCAAGATCCTCTTGACTCAAAATACCTATGGACAGTCTCTGGGTGCAGAAAATGCATTGGCACTAGAAGACTACACTAAGGAGATCTCATTCCCTGCATGCCCCTTCCTCATTTCACTTCTGAGTACAACCAGTATTAAGCAGCATCTCAAGAAAACCTTTAACGTATATATGTATATAGGTAAACACTGTTGTTTTGTTTTTTTTTTTTTTTTTAAAGACAAAAAACACATTTACAACTTAAGTATAATCTAATTGATGTTGATGTGTACAAGGCAGTTCACTAACATTGCTACACCTGCATTGAAGGCATATACTTCACTTATAAAAATATAAAGTACAAAAGGTTCCAAAACCCATAAGATTTTTGAAAATGAACACCTAACTAAGCCTTTTGACATCATTGCTGTGAACTCATTCAGTGGGAGGAGAGTAATTTTTCACTAGACTTGAGCAAACAGAATTTTACCCCACACCTTTTCTTTCCTGAGCAGAAGGAGGAGGAACTTCAGTGAAAAAAAAAAAATTTAGAATTGTGAACTGGTATATTAATTATCTCAATGGATTGCCACAGTGAAATCCTAGCTTGTAACACCTTAAAGACTTGCAACTTTTTAAAGAAGTTTGTTATTCAGCTACATCCTCAGGCTGGGAAAGGCATCGGATTTCTCTCCATCCTTTATTGATATACCCATACATTAACAAGGTAAAGCTGAAAAGATCTGTCAGCTCATATTGTTCATCTCTCTGCACATTCAATGCTCCCCCTTACCTGTCTGCATTTTTAGCACTTGGCAAAGGCCAGGATTCACTGTCTTACTGAGCTCTGTTGAAAAAATATTGTTGAATCTAAGACATAAAAGCCGCACACAGTTGTGTGGCTGCGGTGCATAGTGTCAAAGGCTTGATTCTCACCTGTCTCTAGTTTAACAATGAACCCCCTCTTTGAGGTTTTTTTTTCCAGTCTTCATGCAAGGAGAGCCAGATCAATGCGAATGCATCACTTTTAAAAATAAGATCAAACTGTATATTTCAATAATGTTATTATATTTATTAATTCCAAAAGTTGGTTTGAATGTGTAGGTATATTTGGTTGTTTTCTTTTTCTTTAAGGAAGATGGATTTAAAGAAAAATATCAGTTGTATTTATATTGATTATATACTAGAAGGATCTAGTGAGAACTAATGTCTCGTTTCTTCTTTTTAGTCAGTTTTCAGGACATGTTTTCCTCATTATTCTGAGTAGCCAAAATCAGCAAGCATTGTCATTGTTGCCATCATTATCATTATTATTTCACAGTAAAGATCACATTGAATAGCATAATAAAAGGTCAACTACTTCATTTCCTCTACAGTTATGCTCCAAGTGCTTCCATAATTTTCCTTCAAAACAAAGTGGGTGTAAGTTTGAAACCTCCATGCTCTGCAGGTCATTCTCTATAAACATTAATCTTTGCTTGAGAAGAATGCTATTTATATCTTGATGCTTTTACAGTAAGTTTAAATGAACATTGTAAAACACTTTTCCAGTGCCTATATCTGCAATAAAAAGTTAGACCTGGTAGGAGATGACCAACATGAATACACAGATGGTTAGAGAAATTGGCTTCATGAAAACAAAGTAATGGGTTCTCCTTCTTTGATATTGAGTAGATAACAAGTTGAAGATGTGTTTTAAATGTAAATGTACTTTCTGAGTCATCTTCAACTTAAACATGAGGTTAAATGAAATTATTCTAGTTGAGCTCTTTGGAAAAATTAGATGCTCAAAGAGCCAAAAGGATCCAGCAAAACTAAGAGGTGTGGGGGGGAAATAATTGAATGCTGCTAGTCTGTCAGTCTGGAAATCAGCCTGAGATAGTTTGAGAGACCCAAGCAACCTTTCTGCATTTAGATTTGACTTAGCAGGGCAGCCAGCAAGGCAGGGAGCTCTCCTTGCTTTGGCCACTCAGAGCACTGCAGGATCTTACTGACAGACAGAAAGCACACCTGTGAGACATTTATTGCACACCAAGTCTTGCCCGGGATGTGGCACTGGAAGTTTGATTGGTTACAGTTGATTGATTATGCTGTTCTGCACATTGCTGCTGTTTCTTCAGTTTGCTGCAACCTCCCATTTCCTTCTTGCTTTTTAATGTCGACAACAAAACCACTAAATAAAACTTAATATCTGTTTTGATTAAAATGAAAGTAGTATCTCACACAGTCTGAAATGCTGTGAACAGTACAGCCAGTTGGGGGATATTGCTATCCTCCACACTTAAATAGTGCTCTTTTAAAGTATTTAAAAGACAAACACAAGAATTAAAATGCAGAAAAACTTTTAATTTCTATTTACTTTTTTCCCCTCTACACGCTGTCTCTAGTAGGTTTGTAAAGGTCATACAGCTCATTTCACAGCAGGGTGAAGGAAGAGGAGCCATTATGTTGAAGGCATTTGGACTAGTATAGCACACAAAAGGAAATGAAGCTGAATAGGGTATTTGTGGTGGGTGGTGGATGTCATAGATTGCTCTGGTAATACCTTAGTGTTACTTTCCTGAAGGCTTCAGTTAAATTTAGACAACAGCAGACCAACCTATAAGGGAATATTAAACCAAAGAGGTCTAGAATATGATAGTTGTGTTGGTTATGTAAAAGATGATGGGGTTACAGTGTTGGTGGTATAGCTGATATTATTTTTATTTAATAGTTTATAAATATCTTCATAAACTCCTAAAAGTTTCCAAAAGGCAGAAGCACTATTTAAGTTTGTGATAGATGCAGAGAGTGCCAGAGTTTTAATGCAAGTCAAAGTCAGGACATTTCTGTTTCACTTGGAGAGAATATCCAGCATAACACGTTGAAGTGATAAGCCTTGGTGAGAGAACTGAGGCTTTCCCAAATAATATTTGCCCACCTTTTGGAAGCAAAATCTTCCAGAAGTCTTACACAGTACTGTAGATAGTGAAAAAGTTCTAATTTCAAGCTGTTTTGCTTTTAATAATTCAAATTCAGGGGTTTGGTATAGTAGGGGTAACAAACCCCATAATATAAGGTATTATATAATGGAAATTATCTCTTAATTTTTCCTTCACTAGTCCAGTTATCTGTTAGAAAAGTGGTTTGTGATACACAACCTGATATCCCTGAAAAAATAAACCTGAAATCTTCAGCCAGATTTTTAACCTTGGAGTCCTTTTAAAAGTCCCAGGCAGTAAAAAGGTCAAAAAAACCCCAAAAAACCGCAACACCCACNCCTCAAAAACCCCAACCTCTCCACCAAAAAAAAAAAAATCCCCAAAAACAAGGCCAGAACTTTATTATGATATTTTGTTGGTTTAGATTGATACAAAAACAACTTTTTTTTCCTTTTCTCTAATACTTAAATTACTCAAATTTGCACACAATTTTAATGCTTAGACTGCCATTTCCAAATAGTACCGTTTCTTACACAGGGACAAGACCCTCAGAGATGTTAAAAATAGTCTGAGTTACAAGAGAAATGCATCTAAGGATCTGTGTCAAGGTGCCTTGAAATACTGAGACCAAAACACCATCTGGTTCTATCACAAACTAATATGTTAGACAAGTCAAGCAGTTCTGAAAAATCAGGCCACTTGGTGCTTTATATGTAACATGCTGAGCAACTCCTGCCCTTCAGGATCAAGCTGCTTTTAAAAAACTTAAGTTTGAAATGTTGGACATAATTAATTTTCTGCTACAATTAGTTTGAGGCCAAACAATAGAATGCAGCCTCAGATCCAGGCTTAACTGGATCTTACTAAGGACATCCTTGCTTTGAAATGTAATCTGCCTGAAGAAATAGAGTCCCACACTCTTTGTTCCTTATGAGAATTTAAATATTTAATGTGTGAGAATGTAGAATTACATTTTAAATCTATGTACTGAGTACGGCTATCTAGGCTGCTCTTATTACATATTTCTTTGCTAAATTTGTTCTTCAGAAATCCTTTTGATGATTTATTTCCCATGTCAACAGCCATTACAGGGAACATTACTGAAACATTTCATGTTATTGTTAATTTTTCATTAGGGTTTATTATTTTAAATTGGTACACTGTTGCTAAACCTCCCCCCACACTTTGTTAATCGAAGTTCCTAATGTAGTAAAACCACATGGTATAATTCCTGCTGAGCTGTTTGTTTGTCAGTGTTTTGTTTACATTATCCTTATCCAAGGTCATAAATAATTAATGTTTCTCTCAGTAGGCCTTTGCAGCCTAGTCCTGAAATCCCTGAGGTCTGTGGTGAGATCTTAAACCTGATACCACCCAGCCTAATGTTTCTGTTGAAAGATTTTATTTATACCATGAGCATCGCCAGCATCAGTTTGTGCCTTTCAGTGGGCCACAGGACTCGTGTTTTCATACACCCTCGAAAACAAAGTCAGAGGGAAATGGAGACAGCGCTCTGCTGGCAGTCACCTTGAAGATGATCACACACATCACACACATCACATTTCTGAGTTATGCTAATTCTTGTTCCTCCTTGTCTTACCTACAAAAAAAGACATTTCTTGATATGAATCCAAACACAAAGATGATGATTTTCAACTGTGCTTAATGCTTGTTTGTAGAGCTTGCAAAACAGCCGCTGTTGATACTCATAGCTTTGGTACATTTACCTGCTTACCAGAAATAGCTGTTTCCCACCTCTTTGCTGGGGGCCTCGGAAACTTTTCAAACCAAAATTCATTGAAACACCTCGAAAATCCTGAAAAAGTAGGAGAAAGAAAGGACTGAAACACCACCCCCCCC